>JAJJWW010016641.1:0-228845 GCA_023531295.1 Papaver armeniacum
CAACCTCAACCGGGCTCCATATATCAATCGCCCGTAAATTGACCTTTTTGCCCTTTTGGCTCAAATTGGATGATTTCTTCTTCTTTTCCTCCGTGTGACTCCAAAGTAGCTACAAAACTCAAAACAAGCGTAAAATACATAATTTACAAGAAAAATAGCAAAGAAAGCATAAACTACTTGATAGTAAATTAGGTGTATTTTACACCTATCATTGACCTAGTTGCAAGTCTTGCAAGCCTAGGGCGCTATGTTTGGCGTGGGCCAAAGGCATTGCGGCTTAGAAAATGGCTTGCGGCACGTGTTGGCATGTGCCAATGGCACGTCGGCCATGTTACCTAGTTGCAAGTCTTGCAAACCTAGGGCGTATGTTTGGCGTGGGCCAAAGGCATAGCGGCTTAGAAATATGGCTTGCGGCACATGTTGGCATGTGCCAATGGCACATGCGGCCATGTTGACCTAGTTGCAAGTCTTGCAAGCCTAGGGCGCTATGTTTGGCGTGGGCCAAAGGCATAGCGGCTCGGAAATATGGCTTGCGGCACGTGTTGGCATGTGCCAATGGCACGTGCGGCCATGTTGACCTAGTTGCAAGTCTTGCAAACCTAGGGCACTATGTTGGGCGTGGGCCAAAAGCATAGCGGCTTAGAAATATGGCTTGCAGCACGTGTTGGCATGTGCCAATGGCACGTGCGGCCATGTTGACCTAGTTGCAAGTCTTGCAAACCTAGGGCGCTATGTTGGGTGTGGGCCAAAGGCATAGCATCTTGGAAATATGGCTTGCGACACGTGTTAGCATGTGCCAATGGCACGTGCGGCCATGTTGACCTAGTTGCAAGTCTTGCAAGCCTAGGGCGCTATACTTGGCGTGGGCCAAAGGCATAGCGGCTTGGAAATATGGCTTGCGACATGTGTTGGCATGTGCCAATGGCACGTGCAGCCATGTTGACCTAGTTGCAAGTCTTGCAAACCTAGGGCGCTATATTTGGCGTGGGCCAAAGGCATAGCGGCTTGGAAATATGGCTTGCGACACATGTTGGCATGTGCCAATGGCACGTGCAGCCATGTTGACCTAGTTGCAAGTCTTGCAAACCTAGGGCGCTATATTTGGCGTGGGTCAAAGGCGTAGCGGCTTTGGAAATATGGCTTGCGACACGTGTTGGCATGTGCCAATGGCACGTGCAGCCATGTTGACCTAGTTGCAAGTCTTGCAAGCCTAGGGCGCTATATTTGGCGTGGGCCAAAGGCATAGCGGCTTGGAGATTTGGCATTGTTGCCATGGTGCGCAGGGTGCGGCTTGGTTTGGCATTGTTGCCATGGTGCGCAGTATGCGGCTTGGTTTGGCATTGTTGCCATGGTGCGCAGGGTGCGGCTTGATTTGGCATTGTTTCCATGGTGCGCATTATGCGGCTTGGTTTGGCATTGTTGCCATGGTGCGCAGTATGCGGCTTGGTTTGGCTTTGCTGCCATGGTGCTGTGATGCGGCTTGGTTTGGCATTGTTGCCATGGTGCGCGAGTGCGGCTTGATTTGGCATTGTTGCCATGGTGCGCGATATGCGGCTTGGTTTGGCATTGTTGCCATGGTGCGTGATATGCGGCTTGGTTTGGCATTCTTTGCCATGGTGCGCGAGGGTGCGCTTGGTTTTGGAATTAGGGTTACGTGGTGAAAACCTAATCGGTATTTTGAAAAAATACCCCTATTAATTATTTACACCGAGTTAAATGCTCTTAGTTAATGTGTTGCGGGTAACACTAGGTCATGGGGTTTTCTGATTTTACCCCTTGTCTAAAAACCACCATCAACATTAAGTCCCCTGCTTAGCTCGGAGCAGGGGCTTTGTTGCGAGGTAAGCATAAGATGGTGACAAACTATCAATGACAAATAGTAAAAAGAATTGAGGAGGCTTGTCGACCTTTTATAAATAGATTTGGAATCCTTGCCTCGGTAGTTTTGCACAAATCGGGAGGCTGGCACAATTGGTGGGGCCGGTGAAACTTGGGCGACGTTGGGAAGTTGGCGTGAGTTGGGAAGCGGCGTGCTAGCTGGTGGGACCGGCGCAATGTGGAAGCTATGCGTGCTTGCAGGCGTGACTTGGGCGGTCATAGGGAAGTTGACGCGAGTTAGGAAACTGGGCGTGCTAGATGGTGGGACCGGCGTAAGGTATGGAAGCTGTGCGTGCTTGCTGGCGTGACTTGGGCGGTCATTGGGAAGTTGGCGAGTTGGGAGCGGCGTGCTAGCCCCAGCGGGACCGGCGCAAGGTGGGGAAGCTAATTGCGCTAGTCATGAGACCCGGTGTAAACAAGGAGGGAGTAGGTGTTTCTACGGATAGCAAAGTTTCCTTGTTTTGCCTTCCCTTCACGCGCGGCTTCGATCGGGGGCATTGTCCATGCTAAAATGGAAGCGTTATGTTCCTCATTGCTTCCTTTACTTTTAAGGTTACGTATTCATACCCAACGTAATTGCATCATCTCCCTCGTTTGAGAAAGGGTTCTTCTTGTTGAGTTTCTCTCTTTGTCATGTCGCACCGAGAGACTAACCATCTTCTAACCAGCCCGGAGTTCTCGGGTGAAGGCGTGAGGTCGACTCGGCGAGAGCATCCCAACAAAGGTTATTCGGGTTAAGAAAATCATACCCTTAGGTATGTTTTCTTCTTCTTTGGTGGACCGACGTACGCTTTCTTGCTTGTTTGATGAATGGAAAATTTTCCTTTTGTGCGAGAGATATCCTGTTGGAGCATGCGTTAGTGTTTTCAACGAGGATGACCTAGTCGTTCCCCTCCCTTCAAATCCAACCTTGTTGATCTGCTGAGACTTGGAGAACGCTGATTTAGGGCTCTCTTGTCATGAATACCCCTATGCGGAGTTCGTCGTTTGGGACTCTATGAGGTGTCTCTCCTCCAATTATCGGAATGTTAGCGGTTTCTGGTGCGGGGAAGAATTCGTGGTCCTTTATACGAGGATATGGAAGACATGCGGCCATATCGCTACCGGGGCCTTGATGAAGTGATGTTCCCCTTGGTTTAAGTAGTGAACTGTCTTTTGCCAATGATTGCTGAGATAGAGAATACGTCCATCCGTGCGCTGCAGAGCTAGCCATTCAAAGGTGGGAGAACATAGCGTCCACTGCGAATCCTTGGAGTTTAATATCGCTGGTCGCGGCATCGTCTCAATATTGTGAAAGTCGGCAGATTTGGTATTCTTCTTTGGTGTGATTCACCTTACAGAAACCATGCTGGAAGAGGAGAAAGCTTTGGCCTTGGAGTCTCAGAGGATTGAAGATTTAACTCGAGACTTGAAGAGTATGAATTTTTGATGTAGCATGTTGCAGGGAAGTGATTAGGCGTAGTATGTCTTAAGCCACTTTCCGTTGATGACTGTCTCTAGCTTTCCCCATCTTCTTTGATAATCTTGTAGTAACCACTGTCATACGCTTTAGTGATTATGTACGGCCCTTCCCATTTGGGAGAAAACCGGTGCCGATGCATCTTCTTTGGATGTGACACTAGGATGCTCGAAATTACATGATGACATATTTGGATAGTGCAGGCTCGGGATCCTCCGCAGCCTCGTAAAGTGTTGAAGGCGTCTTCTAGACGGAGAGGTGATGATATTCTTCTGCTGCACCCTTGAAGAGTAGAGGACCTTGTTGTGGGTAAGGATTTTTGGTAGACTGTGTCTTGAGCTTTGACAGTGAAGGGATCCCATGTGTATCTTAGTCCTCAAGTATGGTTTACATGTTTCCCTCTTTGTAGTAATTCTTCTGCGGTGAAGCTCTGGCTGGTATCAACGAATGAGGGCAACGGTTCTTGGTAGGAGATGTAATCAGGAGAAACTATATTGTCGTGGTAACAAAGTAGATTGACTGATGTTCTATGGGCTTCCGTGGAAGTAAAAGGATTGGATGGATGCGTAAGCGAGCAAACCTGTCCATGATCACGAGTTTTGGCGAGATGGGTTAAAGGTGTCCATGACTACGAAGATTAGATGTTTTTGTGACTATGTTCCTTGATATGAGGAGTGTGGCGGCACGACCCTTTGCAGGAAGGAGTGGCGTTGAAGCGAAGCCGCTGCTGGAGAATGTTGATGTGTAGCTACTTCTGGAGAGAACGTTGATGCAGAGCTACTTCTGGAGAGAACGTTGAAATGACATCTTGCGACTCTGGAGCCTTGACGGCTACCATTTTGAAGTGGAGGTCATGTCACATTCTGTCAAACTCGACATCCCTCAAGAGAACAGAGGTTAGGAGTCCCCGAGTTACATCTATCGATCGTGCTTTCTAGGAGAGGTTGGGGTTTGGGAACGGCTTTCCCTGGCTAGAAACGCCGCTTTCACGATCTGATGCGGTTGAGGGGTGAAAATATTTCTTGGCGCTTCGCCTTGAGAAATATAGAATCTCACATAACTTATTTCATCATAGACGTACGACTTTGTGGTCGAAGTTTCCATTGTGCGGAAGAAGTGTCTCCGTGAACTCGGGAGAGTTGTTGATTTCCCTTGCTTTCGATTTTGGAGAAGTCTTTCTGATCTTCCGTGTGACGGTGGATTGCTTATCCCCTTCAGGGCGTTCAAGAGCGACGCGAGCCTCTTCATTTATAAACGCGCGTCTGCTGAAGTATCTTTTGTCTTCATCAAATCAATGAGTGCTAAAGGAGGTCGGCTTCTTCGGATCTTCGATATCTTGCCACGATGGTGGAGTAGCGTCTCTCGGTGACGGTTGGAGCTTCCATGCTTGAAGAACCGTTGGGGTGGCGGAAGTGGCTGGTTACAGTAATCGTAAGTGTATCGTGCCGAGATGACACGGTTTTGATCCGAAGTCTTTGGAGCCATGGTGAGCTGTTTCAAAGGCGAGGATGGTCTTTGGAAGAGGCGCAAGATGTTAGCTTATTTGGAAGGATGCAAGTTGTTATCACAAAGTGTGGCACTGCGGCTGGCATGCGCGTGCGGCATGTGTGCTCGGCATGTGTGCTGGCATGTGTGTGCAGTAGCGTGTCGCAAGCGCGTCAGCAAGCGTTTCGGCATGCGCATCTGGCGAGCGCATCAGTAGCGCATCCGGGAACGAATGGGTAGGCGCTGGATCCTCTTGGAATGGGCGCCGACTTGGCGTGGACATTTGGTTAGGCATGGACGCCAATGGCTTGGATTTCGGTATGGTGTGGACCATTGTCTTCTTCCCATACGTAGCTCAAACGGGGAAATCCTTTCCTTATTCAAATTCCAAAAGGTGTTACGCTTATGAAATGGGTTGGATCCCCTTTTTACCTCGTCGCTTTGTTATCACGTCATGGTGTTAGCGGTAGCGTGGTAGTGGTAAAGTGGGCAAGCATATTCCGACTATGTACTCCAACGTTTCTCTTTCAATTTGTTTTATTGTTTTCTTGTCTTTGGTGTAAACCGTAGCCATAGGTATACCTTTCATAAACTTTTGGAAATACTTCATCATAAATAATTCTTCAAATGTCACCGTAGTAACGTCTGCTAATAGTGATGAGTGTAATTGTTATTGTGCAAAGTAGGTATGTACGGGTAGGTGAAATTTTTTTTTTTTTAAAGGCAAACAAAGCGCCTGGTTTATGGTTTTTGTCTTCCTGGATTTGTTGGGTTGATAGATAAATGTTAGCTTTTGAGGATATTGGATTATTTAAGGATGAATGGTTTTGATAATATAACTCTGATTATGTTTTGGGAAAGGAATATTGCTTTTATGAAAGTGTGTGCTAGCAATAGGCACAAAACGCAATAGTATGGCGGTTTTATTAAGAACCTAAAAACAGATCGTATATCTTGCCCAATCTAAATTTACTCACTTGCAAACACGCTTTGTCTCCAAGTAAAAGGCGGCTTTCTTTGGTAGCATCGCCATTTAGTCCCCAATTCTTGGTAGCGTCTTGACCCAGTCCCCAGTTTTCGGTGTAGTTTTAACAACCCGATAACCGGGTTGTCTGGCGATTGAGTTGGACTGAGTTGCAAGTCCCCAATCGCTGGTAGCATCTTGACGATTCCCGGTTTTGGTGTAGTTTTACAAGCGATAAGCAAGTCGTCTGGCGCGATTGAGTCGGATTGAGTCGCCTTCCCCCACCATCTCACCATCTTGACATCTGGGTTGAAGAACGAGATCGACATTCTGACATTGTAGCCGATATATCAATCCTCCCACTGTGGTCGCCAATTGTTTATGGGTAAAAATCGTTTCTGCTGATTTCGGTAATTTCGGTGGGTGAGTGAGAAACTGATTCAAACCCTAAACAAATATGCTGCACGTGAGCACTTTATAGATTCGAGAGATCGATCTGTACAAGTCCGGCCTAAACCAAGAAATGGCCGTTCCAGACTTGCTTCGGTCACAAAGTGGAGGAGAAGGGTTGATTTGGGGAGGGAAGCAAAGAAAGGTGTTGAGGAGAGTAGTATCTCGACTTGTATCAGAAAGTGAAAGCTTAGGAAGCTTGCAAGAGATGAAAGCTTTTTGGGAGAGCTTGCAAAGTTGCCTTTCTGAGAGTGTAAGTGTAGTATATTTCTCCTGACCGAGACTTGTTGTCTGGTGGAAATAGGTAAGACCTATTTATACAAGTCGAGAATGAAACGTACCCTGGCCTCATGAAGGAAGAGAGTAAAGGGTGAAATAATGGGAGGAGGTGGTAACCGCATGGTTTAATGGGCGAAAACGTTTTCATCATTATTTCCTCTTTTATTTGACCGCTTTATTCCTTTTCACGCTTTCTTAATGTGAGCGTAGTGTACGCAACTGCATCTTTGTGACCGCCAAACCAAAACCCTAAAGAAGCATCCCCGGTTTGTGTCGATGTCTCGAGTGTTGGTTGCATCTTGAGTGCAAGTGGCGCTGCTAGTGGCGCGTGTGGCATGTGCCAATGGCATGTGCGGAATGCCTTGGTGGTAGGTTGCACGGTTTGCAAGTTAGGTTACCATCGTGTGTGTTTGGCATGTGCCAATGGCATGTGCGGAATGCCTTGGTGGTAGGTTGCACGGTTTGCAAGTTAGGCTACCAGCGTGTGTGTTTGGCATGTGCGGAATGCCTTGGTGGTAGGTTGCACGGTTTGCAAGTTAGGCTACCAGCGTGTGTGTTTGGCATGTGCCAATGGCATGTGCGGCCATGTTGACCTAGCTGCAAGTCTTGCAAACCTAGGGCGCTATGTTTGGCGTGGGCCAAAGGCATAGCGGCTTGGAAGTATGGCTTGCGACACGTGTTGGCATGTGCCAATGGCACGTGCGGCCATGTTGAACTAGTTGCAAGTCTTGCAAGCCTAGGGCGCTATGTTTGGCGTGGGCCAAAGGCATAGCGGCTTGGAAATATGGCTTGCGGCACGTGTTGGCATGTGCCAATGGAACATGCGGCCATGTTGACCAAGTTGCAAGTCTTGCAAACCTAGGGCGCTATGTTGGGCGTGGGCCAAAGGCATAGCAGCTTAGAAATATGGCTTGCGGCACGTGTTGGCATGTGCCAATGGCACGTGCGGCCATGTTGACCTAGTTGCAAGTCTTGCAAACCTAGGGCGCTATGTTTGGCGTGGGCCAAAGGCATAGCGGCTTAGAAAAATGGCTTGCGGCATATGTTGGCATGTGCCAATGGCACGTGCGGCCATGTTGACCTAGTTGCAAGTCTTGCAAACCTAGGGCGCTATGTTTGGCGTGGGCCAAGGGCATAGCGGCTTAGAAATATGTCTTGCGGCACGTGTTGGCATGTGCCAATGGCACGTGCGGCCATGTTGACCTAGTTGCAAGTCTTGCAAACCTAGGGCGCTATGTTTGGCGTGGGCCAAAGGCATAGCGGCTCGGAAATATGGCTTGCGGCACGTGTTGGCATGTGCCAATGGCACGTGCGGCCATGTTGACCTAGTTGCAAGTCTTGCAAGCCTAGGGCTATGTTTGGCGTGGGCCAAAGGCATAGCGGCTTGGAAGTATGGCTTGCGACACGTGTTGGCATGTGCCAATGGCACGTGCGGCCATGTTGACCTAGTTGCAAGTCTTTCAAGCCTAGGGCGCTATGTTTGGCGTGGGCCAAAGGCATAGCGGCTTGGAAATATGGCTTGCGGCACGTGTTGGCATGTGCCAATAGCAAATGCGGCCATGTTGACCTAGTTGCAAGTCTTGCAAACCTAGGGCGGTATGTTGGGCGTGGGCCAAAGGCATAGCGGCTTAGAAATATGGCTTGCGGCACGTGTTGGCATGTGCCAATGGCACGTGCGGCCATGTTGACCTAGTTGCAAGTCTTGCAAACCTAGGGCGCTATGTTTGGCGTGGGCCAAAGGCATAGCGGCTTAGAAAAATGGCTTGCGGCACGTGTTGGCATGTGCCAATGGCACGTGCGGCCATGTTGACCTAGTTGCAAGTCTTGCAAACCTAGGGCGCTATGTTTGGCGTGGGACAAAGGCATAGCGGCTTAGAAATATGGCTTGCGGCACGTGTTGGCATGTGCCAATGGCACGTGTGGCCATGTTGACTTTGTTGCAAGTCTTGCAAACCTAGGGCGCTATGTTTGGCGTGCGCCAAAGGCATAGCGGCTCGGAAATATGGCTTGCGGCACGTGTTGGCATGTGCCAATGGCACGTGCGGCCATGTTGACCTAGTTGCAAGTCTTGCAAACCTAGGGCGCTATGTTGGGCGTGGGCCAAAGGCATAGCGGCTTAGAAATATGGCTTGCGGCACGTGTTGGCATGTGCCAATAGCACGTGCGGCCATGTTGACCTAGTTGCAAGTCTTGCAAACCTAGGGCGCTATGTTGGGCATGGGCCAAAGGCATAGCGGCTTAGAAATATGGCTTGCGGCACGTGTTGGCATGTGCCAATGGCACGTGTGGCCATGTTGACCTAGTTGCAAGTCTTGCAAACCTAGGGCGCTATGTTGGGCGTGGGCCAAAGGCATAGAGGCTTGGAAATATGGCTTGCGACACGTGTTGGCATGTGCCAATGGCACGTGCGGCCATGTTGACCTAGTTGCAAGTCTTGCAAGCCTAGGGCGCTATATTTGGCGTGGGCCAAAGGCATAGCGGCTTGGAAATATGGCTTGCGACACGTGTTGGCACGTGCCAATGGCACGTGCAGCCATGTTGACCTAGTTGCAAGTCTTGCAAACCTAGGGCGCTATATTTGGCGTGGGCCAAAGGCATAGCGGCTTGGAAATATGGCTTGCGACACGTGTTGGCATGTGCCAATGGCACGTGCAGCCATGTTGACCTAGTTGCAAGTCTTGCAAACCTAGGGCACTATATTTGGCGTGGGCCAAAGGCATAGCGGCTTTGGAAATATGGCTTGCGACACGTGTTGGCATGTGCCAATGGCACGTGCAGCCATGTTGACCTAGTTGCAAGTCTTGCAAACCTAGGGCGCTATATTTGGCGTGGGCCAAAGGCGTAGCGGCTTTGGAAATATGGCTTGCGACACGTGTTGGCATGTGCCAATGGCACGTGCAGCCATGTTGACCTAGTTGCAAGTCTTGCAAGCCTAGGGCGCTATATTTGGCGTGGGCCAAAGGCATAGCGGCTTGGAGATTTGGCATTGTTGCCATGGTGCGCGAGGTGCGGCTTGGTTTTGGCATTGCTTTGCCATGGTGCGTAGTATATATGCGGCTTGGTTTGGCATTGTTGCCATGGTGCGCGGTGCGGCTTGATTTGGCAATGTTGCCATGGTGCGCGAGGGTACGGCTTGGTTTGGCATTGTTGCCATGGTGCGCGATATGCGGCTTGGTTTGGCATTGTTGCCATGGTGCGCGATGTGCGGCTTGGTTTGGCATTGTTGCCATGGTGCGCGAGGGTGCGGCTTGATTTGGCATTGTTGCCATGGTGCGATATGCGGCTTGGTTTGGCATTGTTGCCATGGTGCTTGATATGCGGCTTGGTTTGGCATTGCTGCCATGGTGCGCAGGGTGCGGCTTGGTTTTGGAATTAGGGTTACGTATTTGAAAACCCTAATCGGTATTTTGAAAAAAATACCCCTATTAATTATTTACACCTGAGTTAAATGCTCTTAGTTAATGTGTTGCGGGTAACACTAGGTCATGGGGTTTTACGATTTTACCCCTTGTCTAAAAACCACCATCAACAAGCGTACACTACGCTCACATTAAGAAAGCGTGAATAGGAATAAAGCGGTCAAATAAATGAGGAAATAATGGTGAAAACGTTTTCACCCATAAACACCATGCGTTTACCACCTCCTCCCATTATTTCACCCTTTACTCTCTTCCTTCATGAGGCCAGGGTACGTTTCAATCTCGACTTGTATAAATAGGTCTTACCTATTTCCACCAGACAGAAGTCTCGGTCAGAAGAAAAATACAACACTCTCAGAAAAAGCAACTTTGCAAGCTCTCCAAAAAGCTTTCATCTCTTGCAAGCTTCCGAAGGTTTCACTTTTTGATACAAGTCGAGATACTACTCTCCCAGAATTATTCTGGTCACAACACCTTTCTTTGCTTCCCTCCCCAAATCAACCCTTCTCCTCCACTTTGTGTCCGAAGCAAGTCTGGAACTCCGTTTCTTGGTTTAGGCCGGACTTGTACAGATTGATCTCTCGAATCTAGAAATTGCTCACGTGCAGCACATTTGTTTAGGGTTTAAACCAGTTTCTCTCTCACCTACTGAATTTACCAAAATCGGCGGAAACGATTTTTACCCATAAACAATTTGCGACCACAGCGGGAGCATTGATCTATCGGCTACAATGTCAGATTGTCGATCTCGTTCTTCGACCCAGATGTCAAGATGGTAGGGGAAGCCGACTCAATCCGACTCAACTACCAGACAACCCGGTTACCAGTTGTAAAGACTACACAAGAAAACTAGGGACTCGTTGAAGATGCTACCAGCGATTGGGGACTTGCTGGCGATGCTACCAGCAAAGCCGCCTTTTACATGGAGTGGGGCGTGTTCGCAAAAAAAAAAAAAAAACTAAAGTGAGTAAATTTAGACTGGGCAAGATATACGATCTGTTTTTAGGTTTAGTAAAACCGTCATACTATTGCGTCTTGTGCCGATTGCTAGCACACATTTTCATAAAAGCAATATTCCTTTCACAAAACATAATCAGAGTTATCAAAACCATTCATCCCAGAAATTATCTAATATCCTCAAAAGCTACCAGCTGTCTATCAAAACCGGTCGAACTTTGAACCAGACATCCAGTATGTTTTTCAAAAAAAAAAAAAAAAAAAAAGAAGAAGAACCTAAATGAAAGTTTAACAGAGAAACATTCAAGGAAAATCATCCAACAGAGGTCTGCTCTTCTTGGAGAAAGTCAACTTCGCATCTTCAAAAGCCGCTCTCTTCATAGTTAACATCTTGGAAAGTTTTTCGAGTTCTACCTCCTGTCGTGCAATCTCCACCTGCGAGAAAGGCTTTCGACTGCTGCATCTTTCAACTTATGGATCTCAGCAAGGCCTTCGACAAACCACAAAGCGTTGAACTCCTTTTCTACACACACATCGCGATGGTGCTCCCAGACGGCAATAACGTCTTCAGAAACGGTGTGGACAGTCACCTCACGCATGTCCTCGATGGAAGATAAGGCCTCTTCCACACGCTTAACCAGCGCAAATCCACTAGTGATCTTCTTGGTTGTGTCCATATGTCCATGCTTCTCCCAGATTCTGGTGTACAACGCCTCATACTTAGCCAGCACGCTGAAACCGCCGACCAGCACATGACCTGGATAAGGAACCAAGTACGGGGATCGAAAATGGCGCCCGTGAATCGGCCTCACGACTCGCAAAGGGTCCTTTTCCATGTCTACGACATCAACCATCAGGGAATCATCCACCGTCTGAACCACATCTGTGCCAAGCAATTGGCTAACTCCCATCTCCAAGTCACCAGCGGTGGTCACCAAAGGCAAGTTTTCGTGTGGCTCCACCCCAGAATCGTCTTCCGAAACGGATTCCTCCTGCGAACTTGAGCTAGACATTTTTCAAAAGAAAAAAACGGAAGAATAAAGAAAAAGAAGCGCGAAAAAGAAAAAGAAATTGCTGTCTCCTGGCAACGTGCAAGGGCAGCGAAAGCATTAACACTACCGAAGCCCTGGAAGAAACAAGACGCATGTTTTCTGCAGAAATTCACGTGTTTTGAGACAAACCAACAAGGAGGCGACACATACCTGGTTATTGGAAGAACTAAAAGACACGAGAGCTGCGGGAGGATCTATACACCTAAACATTAAACTCGTGTGTTTCAAAATGAGACAAACTCCAACACAAAGCACAGACAGTTTTCATCAGAATATATGAGTGTCATTTAACTGCAGTGCATGCGCTTACTTCGCATAATAACGGCGCAAACTATGATGGGTTCGTTATCACATATAAGTGTCATTTAACAGTAGTGCATGCGCTTGTTTCGCATAATGACGGCGCAAACTATGATTGGTTCCTTCATTATTTCTAATAACGCTAGAGCTTCGAAATAATTATCAATGGCATGGACGCACAGGACAATTACACTAACACAATCTTTTCGTCTCACTATTTGTGTCTCCGATTTATACGTAAATACTCTCTTCTTGTCTTTCTGATACACACGTTAAAGGCTACTAATTACTGCACAAAATGGTAACTAATACTCCTCTGCATCAAATTAAGTCTGACGGAAATCTCCTACGCTATAATGCAATTGCTCATTTGAACTCTAGTTTCGCAGTACTTGGACTCTGATTATTCATTAGCAAATTGGCTCAGGACGGCAAAATGAAAACCCATATAGCTGTCAAGGGTCATTTCCATGTATGTGCAGATGAATAAATTTTAAATGCCATAAATGCTGAATTCAAAAAAAAAAAAAAAAAAAAAATATCTTAATTGAGCAAAATAGGAAGAATATCTCACCAATAAAATAATATGCCTTAAGTGTCAAAACACCCTTATTATAAATACATTCATCATTTCCTTTCTTCTTCACTGTCAAAACTCTGCCAAACACACACACTCTGGTTTTGTTTTTTTAAGGTTGCAAACATTTTGCAGATTTTCTCAATATGTCGCATAACAGGGATACTCGTTACCAGCCCACTATAGATCTTTCCGTAAGTAACACTGTAACAACACCGCATCTCTAAAACTATTTTTACTATTTTTGCATGGTATGAATGAATTGTTTACCTGAACTAAATTCTCAATTTTTTTCAGCAATCTAGTGGCCCGTTTTATCCTGATCTAGCCGGGTTCCCATCGTTGAGGGATGACGTTAATCCCTTCCCAGTTGACTTGAGTTGCTTTCATTCAAGTTCTTTTTCTGCACCCCTTTTTCCATCTCTGTCCGAAGGGGAGTTGCCTATGTCCTTTTCATCCCTTGGAGCTACTTCTTCTAGCATTCCAACATTGATGCAGGATTTCAAATCAGCGTTTGAGGGCCTACCCGGCCTAGATTCTTCCTTCGGAGAATACTGGGAAAGGGCGATGGATCCACAAACTGCCTGGTTCCCTGATACCCCTATTGATCTTCGTCATCCCTTCCCCCGATTGAATCCTAATTATGGTTCTGACATCCCATCGATGAGGGGTGATGTCAATTCCTTAGCAGATCTGAGTTGCTTCACTTCAAGTGCTTCACCCTTTTTACCAGCGGTGTCCCTGTCTGAAGGGGAGTGGCCTATTCTTCCCAGTCGTGCTACTTCACAGCCTTCAAATCATCTAGACCCTCGAGGAAAGCAAAAAGCTGATATTTCCATCCCATCTTTGGTAGCACCTTCGTATTGCAATCCATCTTTGAAGCGGGATTTTTCTTCCCTCCAAGAACCCGTGGAAAGGGCAATGGATCCGCAACCTGCCCGGTTCCCTGATTTCCCTATGAATGGTCAGGGTAACTTTCAGATCCAACAATGCCGAGTGGTAATCATGTCTATTTTCAATACTTCTTCAGAATTTTTCCTTGCTTTCCGTGCCCCTATTCTAATAGTCATATTCTTTATGCAATTAATACACAACCACATCTTTCATATTACATACAATTAATTACATTCTTTTTCTAAGAGTACGTCCTCTTTTCTTGTGTTGTCTTGTTTGCAGAGAAAACAAAATAGATGCCAGGAGGAGGAATCGAGCCTGCTAATAAAGTCAGAGACACTTTTCTTAGATTCTTCAAAGAAAAAGATCACAAGATGAAGCGTGTTTGTGATACTCAAAGATATATTCGTGCAGCAGCAGTATGTGTTGCAGCAGCAGCATTAATTGAAGCACATAGGATGAGAAGTTTAGATAGACGGAATAAAGCTATGTCTCATGCTGAAATAATTGACGGTGAGACTGATCCGTCCTGGAAAGATGAGGAACAAAATCATGTTCTTCACAACCAGATAGAAACACTCCAAGCATCCTTAGAGGAGGAACGGCGACTGAGTAAAACCAGTCACCTAAGGTACGCATACCCGTCACGCGTACCAAGCTGGTTATTTCTCAAATCGGTATTTCATGAACTTAAAACAATAAATTATAAGGAATGCAATCTTTGCAGAACGTGGATATATTGTTCATGAATTGATTCAAGTGGATCAAACCGATTTTGCTTCAATTGTGTCTATGAATAAAGACCTAAGCAATTGAACAACTCTTGAACTAGTTCTTATGAGTCATTTGAACTAGTTATAAGAAAGATGATACGGTTAATATGAAAGTGCTCATATGGCTTACCATTGGTTAACTATTTGTGAACCAACTAAGTGTACACGTTTAGGTACGGTCACTCAAACCTAAATGAATACATTTCATTTGTGTGTGACAAACTAAGTTTTGATCTAACGGTTGAAAGATATTAGCTTGGTTGAATCAGGTTTTTCATCTAACGGTGAATATTGAATGCTTTATTACCAAGGTAACTTAGATTGCAAACTAGTAAACCAGTCACCTTAGACTGGGAAGGTATTTAGTTATTCATCAGTTTATGTATTGTTTTCGACCCATTTTTTTCACATGGTAGTGCCTTGTACTAATGCGTAATCTGACTGCATTCTGTAGCGGCCACTGGAAAGGTCAACAAATTACAGGGGAAACTTTCAGCTGTTTTGTTGTATGATCTCTAAAGATCATGAACTTCAGGTGTAACCGAAAATTTTCAACTTTTATATAATGCATTAGTTTTTTGGTGGTGGTTTTATTTTTAAAACTGCGTTTTCAGGTGTCATTACTTGATAGTGTTGATTAGGTTGAGACAATAATGGTGGCTTTCATTGGTTAGTCTTTTTTTCACAGGTCTACAAGTAAAAGACTAACCAAACTAATGACACCACCCTAGTCCCCAGTTTGAGTTATTTCATATTTTGGTACCTTTAGTGTTTTGGATCTTGGATCGTATATTTGTCCATTGATGGCTTTAGGTCGCTTGATATTGAGTTGATACTTGACAGTCAATTCTCTTAACATTTGAACATTTTTTTACATAAATACCAGTCTGTGTATTAATCAACAAATTGGCGGCAAAATGAGAGCTGTCATTAATTATCCAAATTTTGAATCCGTAATTAAAAATTCACTGCATTTGAAAACAAAATCTTAACGTTGCAAAAGAGGAAGAATATCTTACCAACAAACCATTAATATTTTCCAATAATATTTGAAGACCAAATTCAGTGAACCAAATATTTAATGTTTCTTTCCTTTTAGCCTCCTTATCAATAACTTCAATGATATGCCATAAGTGTCAAAACTCCCCCTTTAAATACGCCCATTATTTCTTGTATTCTTCACAGCAACAACACAATTCTAGTTTTGTTATTGGTTTCACACATTTTGCACTGTTCATCCATTTCGATATACCAAATTTTTCTCCATGTCGAATAACGTGAATACTCCATTCCAGTCCACTGAGGGTCCTTCTGTAAGTAAAAGTTCATCTCTAAAACTTTTTCTATTACTTTTGCTTCGCATGTCTGAATCTTTTCTTGGAACTAAATTCTTGATTTTTCCAGCATTCAAGGCGTCGTCTGTATCCTGATTCTGCAAGGAACCCATCAATGAGGGGCATTCAATTCAATCCCTTATTGGTAAACCTGAGTTCCAGCCGTTCACCTCTTGTTCCACCGGTTCCTTTGTCACAAGGGGAGCGGCATCAGCCAATCCTTCCTACCGGTGCTGCTTCCCAGCGTTCAGCAAGTCAGGTAGAGCCTTGGCGTGCTTCGTCTAGCAATCCTTCGTCTAAGCGGGATTTTGCTTCCGCGTTTGAGGGCATTGATTTTAGTTCTATCTTTAGACGATCCGTGGAAAGGGCGGCCGTAGATCCACAAGCTGGATGGTTCCCCGATATCCAATCACCTGTAGATTTCGACTATCAGAGCCGAGTGGTAATCTTGCTGTCCTTACTTTTACAGAAGTTTCTTATGCTTTTAGTGTCTGTATTCTGGTAGTCATGCGTTTTTGCTGCAGTTCACTCTTGGTGCCAAGTGGGCTTATAATGTGGTTGTTGATAACAATATACGGGCTACACAAGCAGAGGATCAGGTATCTGTTCTCCGCTCCCAGTTACGTACTATCTTAACATCTTTAGAGGACGATCGCACGAAAGCAGAGGATCAGGTATCTGTTCTCCGCTCCCAGTTAGGTACTATCTTAACATCTTTAGAGGACGTCCGCACAAAATCAGATCAACAAGGTCGTGTTTTCCTCTCCCAAATACGCTCAATCCAAGCGTTTTTAGAGGGGGAAAGGCGACTGAGGCAACAAGCATATCAGGCGCAACAAGGTATTTAATTATTCATTTACTGCGTATTGTTTTGAACCAACTCTTTTTCTTACGATAGCGCCAGAACTGATCCCACTGCGTCCTGCAGCTGTTGCGGAGAAGGTCGGAGAATTAGAGGTGAAAATGGCTGCTGTTATGCAAGAGCTGGAGCAAAAGCGTGCTGACGTGAATAATATGGTGAATGTTAATACGGGCTTGCAACCCGATATTGCTGGAGCTTTTGAACATTCGCTGGGGGAATAAAGTACAAGTATGGAAGCTTCAAAATATGGATGACAAATATCCAAAAAAAATAAAATACCTTGAATAAATGATCAGTAAATGAAATTCATTTTACTGGATGGAAGTTTCAAACTATGAACGACACATTCGTCGGAAAAATTACTTGAATAAATGAAATTCATTTTATTGTATGATCTTCAAAAAAATGATTTATGGTCCCCAAGTCTTATGGTCTCACACTGCTCTCGACTCGTGGATCAATATTTTCCAAAACAACCACAAAGAATTCCTCGAATAAGCATCACCTACAGGCTAGGTTGCACGGACGCTTCATTTCTTGGGCCGTGTCCGCGTCCGACTCGTGGCGGACACGGGACGCGCGTGGGACGCTGACACGACGCGTGTCCGACGCACCAATTTGCGTGTCCTGCACGCGTCTGGTTTGGACGCACCGATGACACGTGTCCGACGCATTTTTTTTCTCATTTTCATATAAACTTTTTCTTTTACTTTTACTATTATTAACCAAATGAAGAAAGACAAACATTTAGATCAATAATTTAGGTCTTTATTAGGATTTTGTAATTGGAAATGAAATCACGTATACCCTTAGTTGGACATGTGTTGATCTAAGAATACATTTTGATTGTGCTATGTGTTTAATAGTGACTGATTATTTGACATTCGGCGTGTATAAACAAACGATATCTTCTTTTCTTTTGAAATTTATACATATTTAACATCATTTTCAAATTTTTAGGGTCGAAATACTTGACTTTGTTATATAAATACATGATTATATATATAAATAAAATATGTATATACGTGTCCGCGTCTTAGTTTTTTGAAAATTTTATAGTGTCAGCGTCAGCGTCGGGTCGTGTCCGCGTCTGTGCAACCCAGCTACAGCTACAGGTAAAAGTGGAGTCCAGAATTGCATTTATAGTTTCAAACTATGGATGAAAAAGTCGTCAGAAAGTTAACTTAAATAATATTAATCATTAAATGAAATTCATTTTATCGTATGATCTTTAAAAAACCGGGTTGAATAGGGGATAGGCCAATTAATTTGGGCCTACGATTTGCAGAGGACAAAAAGGGTCATTGAAAGGTAAAAAAAACTCCCCTTATCCAATTATTTTAAAAAATGACTAAAATTTATCCCTTGATTCACTAATGTTAATCGGGTGACTAATTGATTTTAATCAAATTAAACTAGAAATTAACTAATCTTGATTCTGTTGGAGAAAATGAGTTTTTAATGTTTTGACTTTAATTATGGTCTTGGTGGGAATGGAACTTAAGACCTTTGGGTCTTTAAGAGCTCTTACTCATTTTCTATGAGTTAATGAAATAGGTTCTTTAGTCTCACATTGGGTATAACTAATGATGATATCCACTATATAGCTATTCCTTTATGGATATTTAGTAAAACAATGTGGGTGGAACGGGTGGGCTTAAGGCTCGGGCTCATGCCACCATCGTGGACAGGTCAACCAAGACATTCCTTTTTTGGCAAAATTTCCTTTGAATTATTTCTAAAAGAATTTAAATTAAATTAAATTTTGTCATTAATTATGGGGGGGCGTATGACCTGGAGAGAATTATTTCTTTCCGTTTTTCTCAATGTCGACATTATGTGCATGGCAGTTCTATTGTTGTTATGGAAAATCTTGAAAATTAATTCGAATTTATTTTGTCTTTAATTCTGATTTATTCTCTCTTTAATTCACTCTTAATGCACATCAATTCGACCTCTCCTTTCTCCCCTATATAAACCACTCGACTTCTTCATTTTAATGTGTGTCCAGAAGAGCTACTATCCTCTTCTTTTCATCTCTCTCCCTCTGTGTAGTCTTTTCTTTTCTTTGTACCATTGTTGTTGAGTTCGTAAGAGTGGGCAAGTACTGTAGTGCTAACAGTGCTTGCATCAGGCAGTTTTATCCTGGATGCGACTTGACCACGGGTATAGGCATCACTCATTCTTGAGGCGTACCGATCAACTATCGTGTTAAGGACAGCGTGTTGAACACGTGACTCTGTCCTCTGTTTGCTGTCCATTTGAGTGTTTATTTACCTTTCAGAAAATTTGTTTCTAACATCTTCACATCTTCTTTTAGTGTTTTATTGTTACAGTTGCAACAGATTCTTCACCAAAACATGATTTTTTTTTATTTTTTTTGAAATAAATCGTCCAGAATCGGTGGATGTTCATGCTCACATAAACTGATTAGTTTATAATACTTTAATTGTAATGAAGATAAATAGGAAATATATTTAAAAAAATATCTTTCTGAAGATTCCCATTAAAGATTATGGCATATTAAAGATATTTTTCTAGTTACGGAAAATTGAAGATTATATTTGAGAATTATATGAGAAGATAAAAATATCAATCCAATATCCAACGGATTTCCAACTAATGGATACACAGATGGACGTATTGGATGCGGATGATCCAAAGGATTTTTCTTATAATATAATTAAAATATTAAATCAAAATAAGACTAATAAAAATGACTTGTTTAATGACCGATCAAGGAATAAAAAGTGAACAAAGAGATAAATCTTCTATATGGTGGACTATTAAAATTGCATAATTAACATCATTTATTATAAAAGATTTATAAATATATTAAATCTGACGTATGCGTATCTCTAGCGGATTTTTAAGAGAGCATCTGCATCCAATCCAAAATCAGTCGGATCCCAAAAACGGCATCTGCATCCAATGCATTAGTGCACAGCCGGACACCCATCCGCAAAATTGCTAATGGGCCGGACAAAAACCATGAATTTCGGGCCAAATGCTCATCCCTATCCTTACTAATACTTGTTCAATTTTGGGTGTGTTTTCATGCTTTTTACCTTTCAATTTGATATGTACAATCGTTTTTTGTGTTTTCGACGGAAAAAATGTTTCTTTATTTCATTTTGTTGTTTTATTTTAATTATAATAACAAAATTTTTAAACGAACGTAAAAAGTAAGATCATGTTAAACACATAAAATAAAGATCCGTAAAATGCTTTACCATAACATTTAGATAAGACCCGCTATTTATCAAGAAGGGGTTCACTATTCGGTCCATTTAACATATGCTTTTAGGCCCACATCATCTCTAATAGTAAGTCTTACAAAAATTTAATTATAATAATGTCAATTTTAAACAAACGACGAAAAATAAGATCACGTTAGACACATAAAATAGAGATGCGGCTTTACCATAATAAAATGTTCTACCATAACATTTGGATAAGACCCATTGTTTTTCAAAAGAACGTGCAATTGGGGATATAAAAAGTAATTGGGGGATACAAGAAAAGGACAAAAACTGGATCCAAATATCAATTCGGGGTCACCCCTTATCTAAGTATTTTTTAAATCCTAATCTACCCCTCACTAATCAGGTTTAGTGGTTAATAATAATTAGTAAAAATCTTAAGATTTTTTATAAATGATTAGTATGTGTTTTATTTGTTTTTGGGTGAGTGAGGTGAGTAGGAGGAAAAATATTTTGAGAGAGAAATTTTTTGTGGAAAATGGAGGATGATTGAGAAGAGAGGATTGCGATCTTAGAATCTTTAGCTCAACTACAACAAGGAGCATATCTTGAATCTTATTAACGACAACAACTCTCAATTGCAACTCATTGTTGAGCCAAGAGCCTTGAATGATGATTTTTGGCGAGTATGGAGAGTTTCATGAAGAACCAACACAAGAAAGTAAACTTGCACAACATACTAGCATCCCCAACACATAGGTAAAGTTGCTAAGATGTCGAAAAATCGAATTTTTCGTTAAACCCGCCATTTTTATATTTGAAAAACCTCCAATGCCGGCATGGTAGTTGTATGAATACCATGCCGGTAGTCAAGGTATAGGCATGGTATTCATACTACGACCATCATGGTAGAACTGATATCCCCAATTTGAATTATAAACCGGCATAGAATTCTACCAAAAAACTATGCCAGTACTGAGAGTTAACCTTTTTACCTAACAAGGAATATACTACGGAATATTCAACCTGCAGGCATGGTTACATTGATCGTTTACCATGCCGGTACTGAATGAAAAACATACAGGAAACAATTCCATCCCAAACCAAAAAACCGGCATTTCAACTTAATAAATATCAATGCCGGAATTTAGTGCCGGCATAGTACCATCAATATCGAGAATGCCGGCACCAAAACCGGCGTTGTTCAGTTACAACTTTTCAATGCCGGTACCTACAAAAAAACATGCAGGAATAAATGTTTTCCAAAGCTAAATTCCGGCATTCAATGTCAATTATTTTTCAACGCTAATTGTGTACCGGCTTGGAACAATATGTTACGATAATGCGGCATCCGTGCTCCTGCGTTGTTTTCTTATGAAAGATATATGCTGCGGAATAGGTTTCAAATTAGGTCTTCCGTTTTGGTTAACTTAGACTATCCGGAACAATGGTCGAGCATGCCCGATGCGGGTTTAGGCATAGTGTTTTAATGTTGTTTGGAACTAATTTTCATTCGATCTTTAGGTGGTGACATATATTGATCCAACAAATGCAAAGCCGCTTTATCGGGATACGTCGGAATACTATAAAATCCCTCCGGTATGTGACCAAATAATACTCTTCACCTAGTATCTTGAACATTACTAATGGATTGCTAGTAATGAACCTTCTAATGAATGCGAAATTGTTCTTATGTAGGGAATAACAGATCGAAAGGAAGCAATCGCTTGGGCTAAAGAGACGGCTCTTAAGAACATGTGTGTGTTAGTGAGGAACACCGAAGGTTCGAATAGGCGTTTTGAGATGGCTTGCGAGAGAAGTGGGAAATACAAGGAGAAGAATAGCCACAAGAGAAAGGATTATGTATATCCAAAGAAGACTAATAGGGTATACAAGACTCGTACGAGGAAGAATGATTGCCCTTTTAAGCTTGTATTCCGTTTAAATGACATGAACAATTGGGATTTGTCAGGTTTGTGTGGCTGTCATAACCATCGGGATCCGAAAGATTTTGTTGGTCACTCCTTAGTTGCGAAGCTAAAACCTGACGAGTTCGAGGATGTAAAGAGATTGACCAAAGCATTTATCAAACCGAGACAAATTCTCAGAGGCTTCAAGGAAAAGGACGAGACTAACGTGTCTTCTCTACGTACAATTTATAGTGCACAAGCAACTATTAGAAGGGTGGAATGGGAAGGGAGGTCCGTTATGCAAGAATTTGAGAAGATAGCTTGGGATCACAACTACACGCGTATCATTAAAAGAGGGCCCGACAACAAGCCCCTTCAAATATTCATTTCGCATCCGTTGCTTTCACAATTGGCAAATACATGTTGTGGTGTTCTTTTGATGGATTGCACCTACAAGACAAACAAATACAATATGTCGTTGTTCAACATCGTGGGGGGCAAACCTCGGACAAGGTAACATTCACATTGGCTTGGTGTTTAATGGAAAACGAGAGGGACCATAATTATCATTGGGCATTACGACAATTGAAGTTGTTCTTAGGGAAAATCAACTCCGAGGGTCATGGTAACCGATAACGATGCCGCATTAATGAGAGCAATATCCGACGTCTTCCGGACGCACAAAATTTCCTATGTACATATCATATACGTAATAATGTGATAAAAACTTGCCATGCCTTGTTTGAACCCGCAAAGGCGGATATTAAGAAGAGAATGATGGTACAACTAGAAGAAGATGTTCGAAAGAACAAACTATCCAGAAGAAGAAGAAGAAGATGAGAGAGGCAAGATAAAGGAGCGAGTGGACAAAGAACATGCGAGAAAATCATAAAAAGTGGTTGGAATTTCTAAAAGATTGGGAGAAAGTTTATTGGTCTCTTAATGGAGGTTATGTACGAAAAGAGATTGGAGAAGTTCATTGCCGATTGGAACGAAGTTTATCCGACCGCCGTCCGGGTATTGTCGGACTCAATGGTTGGATAAGTTCAAGGAAAAATTTGTACGTGCATGGACAAACCGGTATAGACACTTCAAGACGGAAGCAACTAGTGCAGCTGAGGCCGCTCATGGGAGATTTAAAGATCTCATCCAGTCCGGTCAAGGCAATGTGGTTACGGTCACCGAGGCAATGGAGCAGTACTTTAACCAAGATATCAATAGGATCAAGGAGGCTTTTGAGAAAAGCTCAATGGAAAGGTTGACTCCATTTCTTCGTTATGGTAACTTTCTCCAAGGAATAGAATTCAACGTCTCTCATTGGGCAATAAAACATATGATGAGACAAATGGAATATGAGAAAAATTACGGAAAACCGGGTGATGTGTGTATTTGTCCCGACATGTCTTCATTGGGGCTTCCAAGTCGTCATATGCTTGTGAAGTATGAAAAACTGATACCTTTGGAGGTTATTGATCCGTTTTGAAAGCAACTATCTTTCGACCCTCCCCCTTCGGGAGATCCCGGGCAATCTCCATGGGATACGAACGAAGCAAAGGAATTCTTCGAAGCTTACTCTCGTGGCACCTCGGTAAGCCGACAAGTCTTGTTGAGCCAACTAAGGCTAATTACTCGTCCATGGATCGCACAAAGCGAAGAGCCAAGAAAGGGATATCCAACAGGAAGACCACAAACTAAAACAACAAGGAAAAAACAAAGGGTAGAATTGAAATAAATGACTCAACGTGAAGAAGAACTCGCGGCAAGTAAGAAACGAGATCTAACCGCATGTGAGACTTCGGAACAAAGGTTCGTGGAAGCGCAGGTCCCAAACAAAAGAGGTAGGCCGAGGAAGGAACCGCTAAGTCAACAACAAACCTTGAGAATCCGTATCCACACCAAAAGCCAACTCACTTCGGAGGTTCCAAAGAAGAGGGGTAGGCGCCAAAGGTATCATCATCCGGTGAAATAGAGCAACAAGGTGAGCATTCGAAGCCATACCCATAGTCGATCTAGCGGAGGTTCCAAGGAAAAGGGGTAGGCCGCCAAAGGTAACATCATCTAGTGACAAAGAACAACAAGGTGAGCATTCAAGCCATACCCATAGTCGATCTAGCGGAGGTTCCAAGGAAAAGGGGTAGGCCGCCAAAGGTAACATCATCTAGTGACAAAGAACAACAAGGTAAGCATTCCGAAGCCATACCCATAGTCGATCTAGCAGAGGTTCCAAGGAAAAGGGGTAGGCCGCCAAAGGTAACATCATCTTGTGACAAAGAACAACAAGGTGAGCATTAGAAGTCATACCCATAGTCGATCTAGAGGAGGTTCAAGGAACAGGGGTAGGCCGCCAAAGGTATCATCATCAAGTGACAAAGAACAACGAGGTGACGAGGCTAAGGTGGTGACAAACCAAAGTGATAGCAAGGTTGGCGTAGTTTTAGTTCGAAGGAGAAGGGGTAGGCCAAGGAAGTACGGACTCCCATCACATATCGAAGACATTGCAAGTGTAGAGATTGCGAGAGGATGGTTTGGATATATTATTGTTACAAAAGGGTAATATGAAGATGTATAAGGATCCCGAGAAAAGGTAGGACAATTAGAAGTTATCATACCAAGATACGATCTTACATAGACCAACTTCCCGAGGTTATTCACGAGTATATTTTATATACGGATGATGTCGACCAGAGATGGAAATTGTGGCTATCATGTTGTGGCCCGAACAATTAGGAATCTTTGACACGGCGGTTAGTAGAGGTATGACACCAAGCAAATATGCTAGAACGAGGATGGCCGAACAACTTGTGAACAAGAGGAGCTTTTTATGAGCAATTGCTTGGTGAAGGAGAGGGTTTGATGATATGCATGCTCGGGTATTGGGGCCCGAACAACGAGATGAACTTTCTTCCTTCGAATATTGGATGAGAATGCCGCTTTGTGGACATCTGGTGGCGGATACATTTAGATGTGTTGTTCATTATTTTACCCACCGTAGAATGTACATTTACCCCAAAGTGGCAAAAATACGAAGGATCCCTTAAGAAAGAGAAGAGTTGTTTTGGCGTTAAGTGAACGGTAATCATTTCGTTATTCTAAAACTCAAAGAAAATTGTCCATTGCCACTGTTTGTGGGATGATTAAAAACAAGGCTCTAGATCCCAATATCCGGAAGGGATGGATGGCATTGTATGAGGAGAATCACCAATTTTGGGATGCGTTGGCCTTATAAAAAAAACCTCTCCAAGAGGAGAAGATGCAACTTCATACGTGTGGAAGCGGCGATGAATAATTTTGATGTATGTTGTTCACTAGTACGCAAAATTTTCTTTTTTTGGAAGTGTGAATTGTAAACATTAAATCATATTTTGATGCAGTCTTAGGCATAGTTGTGTTTTATATTGGCTACTCGAACATGTGTACGGCGTAGAATCTTGTTTGAAACCATGCGGATATGATGAAAAAACTTCCAGAGAAATCGGTGACATTTCAGGCATTAATATTAACCTCATTCTTGTGCGGTTTTTGTCAAAATCATATTTAGCATGGAGATAACAGATACCGGCATAGTATCCAAACACAAATAAATGCCGGAACTCTGTCATTTAGAGAACCGGCATTGTGTTTACTGTTCTCGAGCATGCCGGTTATGAAAAAAAACTTAGAAATTTAGGTGATTTTACACTAATTTATCAACATAAAAAATATAATAAAAATACTAGAATGTATAAAAGAACAAACTCCTAAGTTTTTTGGTTCCAAACCGAAAACAAATCAAGCAAACACATTGTTCAGGACTCACAAACAAACATAAACCAACACTAGATTGTTCAAACCAAACTAATACTATAGAATAAACACACGATCACTCGGTTCACGGCTTCTTCTCGTGCCCTCTTCTTCCTTTCGCCCCACAAGTCTTTTGCCTTCGGATCTTCAATTTTGTCCATCTTTTGCTCGACGTTCTCCATTTCTTTACGGGTCAGCACCTCTCCTTTCTTGTTCTTTTTCTCAAAGAACTTTGACAAATTTCAATCCGGCGACGCTGTTAAGGAAATTTTAAACATGTACTTAGTATGTTCGATTGTATAAGTTCATAGACATGGATTAAAGAATGGCAATGAACAAGACGTGCGATACCGACAACGAACGAGGCTGTACAAGTGCGGGTACAGTTTGAGTTGTGGAGGCATGTGCTGGTGGTGGAGGAACAACTACTATATCCGGGCGTACAACATAAGGATGCATTAACTTTCGATGGCCTCTTAGGAAGGTTGGTTCACTCTCATAACCGTTCTCAGCCAATTCCCAATCAGCCCTATCCAACACAAGTCCTTTTTCTTCCCTTTCACTCCAATGTGCAAGAATAGGTTTTGGGTCGTAAACCACGAGAGTATGGTTCTCACTTGATTGGCATTGAGTAAAGTCATGAGAGAATTTCTGATAAGATGTATCCGTGAGATCTTTCTGCTTGTACCCAAGTTGGCGCATTACACGGCGAGGGTTGTGCATAACAAATCCTTTTGGATGAAATAACAGTCCGTTGTAAAATGAAACATTGTCACACCGTTCAAAGTGAACTCCCACGGCATTCCTATATGGATCAAACACAACATCTTGGACATCCACCAGAGTCCAAATCCAATCTCATTGCTAATAACCGTTTTTTGTTATTGGGCCTTGGGGTATTGTCGAAGTAGTATTTCGACGTAGAGGCCTATTCCCTTGATATTCAGTGAAAATCTTCAATCCTTTATACTGTGTGAACAATTTTTTGAAGTGTTCATAAGCCCACACCTACGCCAATGAAAGATCGTTCCAATGATATGTATAAGAAAAATAATTGGAAACTAACAAATTTAATCACAACTATCAAAACAATAAGTAGTTGACTATACACGAGTACGGTGAAATTCCCATTAAATTGACGGGCGTTCGCCTTAGATGCTCGACGCATTTACGCAAAAAATGTGCCAAGAAGCGGTGCCCCATGAATACTCATGAACCTTTTCCAAAGGATCCAAGTATTGTAGGTTGTTCATATGCACCCTATTACCATTGGCGTCGGGAATATAATTGTGCCCAAGATGAACAACATATAAGCGCGGCGATTTCTTGGACTTGTTCGGGATTCAATTCCTTGTTCTTCGTGTTCCCAAACAATTCAACGAGTTTGACAAATGTGATAGTCTTTGTAAAGGGAACGACTAGTCTTGTACATATTTTCCAAAGTGGTTTCCTTGTCCCATCCAAACAACTTTTAGTCGGTTCATAGATCTTGTCCCATTCCAAGTCTTTAGAGTCATCTCCTACCTTAACGGGTTTCCCAAGAACCTCAAGACCTATTATCCTTTGGACATCTTCGAGGATGATGGTCATCTCGCCAAAAGGAAAATGCATGGTATCGGTTTCACCATAAAACCTCTCCAAAAAGCGGTTTGCCGTGGCCGGTATCGGTGGCCACATAATTTTTATCGCGAGGATACAACCCGAGATGCTTTGACTACGACTTTAACGGCGTCACACTCAAGCTTGAAAGGCCATACATCCGATTATTGATGGCGTCTAACACGGAAGGCATTTGGTGGTCCTATAAAAAACACACCAAGTAAATTACATTCACTTGATCACACATAAATAATATAATAACAAGATGCAAACGTCTTACATAAGTTTGATATATCCGCGAGCCCAAGAGTATTTGTATGCAAATAAGAGTTGCGGGTTTATCGGTTCACCACAATGTTTGCCATCATCGCGGTGCTGGAATCATGTCATACTTATCGGGAAAGTGGGCTGGGGTGCCTTTACAACGATCTTAGGGGCTTCTACTCCGACATCGGTCCTCCCTAAGCCACTGCTTGTGAGGATGAGCCACTGCTCGTTCGTGTACGGGATATGTTTCCCACTCATCATCATCATCTCTTTGGTTGGGTAGCTTATAGGTTGATCCCGAATTGTGACCTTAGCAAGAGCCGGATCGGGACAGCCACGTCGAGAAGACTTACGTTTTGCTTCTACAACAACTTTGCCTTTTCCTTTGCTCTTTTGTGGTGCTCTAGACCTATGTTCCAATATGTAAACCAGGTTATATAATGACAACCGGCATAGAAATCGAACTTAACATGAGTTAAAGGCAAAGGTGCCGGCATTCTAATCAATTAATATATGATGCCGGTTGTCTTTGAATTTTAGACGGAGAATGAACATTTTTGCAGAAAACCGGCATAGTAAGTTAACATATCGACAACGCCCGCATCGAGAACCGGCATTGTTAAGAAGTAAGCTTAAATGCCGGTACTTTGGGATTTTAGTACGAGAGATTTTAACAAAATATGCTAATGAAAACGGCATAGTATTGATGAAATAAACAAAGACTCAAGACGTAAAACCGGCATGGTATTCAATTAAATGTGTATGCGGTAAAGGCATGCAATAAAACGGATTCGGGACATATATTCGGCATGATTTTCAAATTGTATTCTACCGCCAATCAAACATGCAACTGAATTTCAATTTGATTTTCAAAGACTAAACAACCAAGTTTCACTTTGTGTTTTCTACTATGGGATAAACCCTAAAAGTAAAAACTTCAATTCAACATATACATCACTTACCGCATCAAATTTGTTATTTCCACCTCACCAACGAGACTCTTGGGCACTTGTTGCGCTTTTGATTTTGATTTACCACCATCATCAACAGATTCTTCAGGATTGGGTATTGGTTTTTCACGGGGTTTGCGACGACCCATTGTGTTTGAGAATGAATGATTTCCTTTCTATAAAAATGGAGAATGAATGATTTCCTTTTATAATAATCACTTAAATAGAATGAAGGAGTGTGTAAGCGACGCATAAACGAGTATTAAGGATTTTGTAACCGCCAAATAAGTGGGATAAATTAGTTTGTAACCGTCAAATAAGTGGAATGAATAAGTTTTGTAACTGGCACATATCTTGTGTTTATAACCGTCAGCATGCCGGCATTGACAAATGGAACAATTCAATGCCGGTATTCTGACAATAAGTATTTGGTGAGCAGAATTCAACGGAGGCATGGGTAACGGTATAGTATTTGGTTTATTTTTTGATGCCGGCAAAGGAAAGAAAATTGATGAAATAAATAACATAGACCACATAATCTTATGTAAATAAACTTGAAAACATTAACTCAAACCAATTGCACCTAACATCATTTCTTGGAACGAGATTCAATAAGCATTGCCGCTTGAAATACCTAAAAGGCTCTTTTCTCCATTTAGTATATGCGTCTGAGCTTGAAACCTATTCCCTCTCGTATCTTGCAAGAAACTCGTTGTATTTACGACATAACTTTATGAGTGCAATTGTTCGATTTTGTACATAGAGATCACCGTAGTCCATTCGGCCTTTCTTATCTTCAAAGTAGTTATTCTTGTAAGGACCAGTCCTAACAAGACCCCAAAAAAGATTTGAAGGGCGGTGATCTTCCTGGAAATCCGATACTATGTAGTAATTTTTAATCCACTCGGTTTCTTCCTCGACATCCGCTTCCATCTTAGATTGTTTTTGGCGTTTAAGGATTTCTTTAGTTTCTTTGCGATAATGTTCAAGCGTTGCTTCCTCTTCTTCTTCTCTTTTTCTCTTTAGTATCTCTTCTTCCATTGCGGAAATTGACTTGGTGGTTTCTCTATTCTTTTTAAGTTTTTCTAGTATAAGGGAAACTGAGTTGGTGGTTGATAATTGATTTCCCAACGGAGTGGATAGTTTGTTCTTATTGAGTTTTTCTTTTTCCATGGCAATGATGGAATCGGTAGTTGATGAAGGATTTTCCATTGGAGGTATCAAGTGCAATGGGTGAATCCATTGCATTATATAGATGATTGCACAACGGCTAGTTAGTGCCGGGATTGTCAGTGACCTACAATCAATGCCGGCACTCTAAAGCCAATTTATGGTTCAAAATAATAGCCGTTGTGCACTGATTTTTGAACATTCCGGCATTGGTATAAACTTAACGTAAATGCGGCACTCGATCCGGCATAGAATAAGATACTACATACTAAGCCGGAATCATTAGGCAATTGAAATATGTTTACATACTAAGCCGGAACTATAATTTATTTCGAACGTTATCCTTGTCGACGGAACAACGAATGCACTTAGCACATGCATCAAGCCTTTAAACCACTTGGTGGCCCAAGTGGACGAGTTATAGTCTCGTGAGGGCTTACATAGAGGTATACCCACAAAACCTTACGAAATACGTAACTGGATACCCTAAAAACCTCAGCAAATTACACTAAACTATCAATCTTCTTAAGAAGAATCCGTTTCGATTCACCCAACTGGTGGTACTCGGTGACTTCGGTTACAATATGGTTCATGTTGGCTTCAAACATGAATGGTTCTCCCTTTTCTTGTAAGTATCGCGTTTTCACCGCTTCATTCTACAAAAACAACACACAAACTTTGTTTGTTACATAAAATTTGAGAAAGACTAGATTGTGTCCAACTAATCATAAGGGTACTTACGAGTTGTTGAGGGGACAATCTATTGCGGCTGGCGTGCTCGATCCGGTGTTTCATTTTTAGATACTCAACCAAAAAGCATCTAGGATGATGTCGTGTCGTTGCTCGATTTGTTGGCAGTTCTTCCTTTCGGGTTGCCGTAATCGTGAACAAATTTGTTAAAAATCTTCAACCACATGGAACTCCGCGTGCTGCTATCTATAGTTGATGGACGAGTTTCAGCGTACCATGCTTGGGTGATTGCTAAATCTTCCTCCGAGTCAAACGATGCCATTGGTTGTATGGTGGATTAGGTACTATAATAAGCTATTTATTGATAATTATTCGGGGGTTTAGGGTTTCAAAGTTAAGAGGCTCAAGGAGATATATAAGAACGCGAGTTTTTGCTAATTGGGTCCAAGAATTAGCTCTCTTTATATAGAGAAAAACTTCAACGACTAGTTTTTGGAAAATCCCCACAACCGGCATTGACGTAACTGTGAAATAGAATGCCCAAGGCAAATACTTCCTAGGCATGGTGTATGATAATCTTACAATGCCGGTAGTAGGAAATTTTTTTAACAGAGATTGAGACAAATATGCAACCAATACCGGCATGGTTTCAAAACACTTTGAAACGCGGTAAATGAAACCGACATTCAATCTATAATAACGTCTATGCCGGTAGTTGATGAATTAAAAAAACGGCTAGTTTTTTGAAAAATAAGACCGTTGGAGATTCATATCTATATAATACCCCATTCCTTTGGAAAATTATACACAAACCAAAGAACCAAATAACAAAATCATTCTCTCAAGAAAGCAAGCACGGTTAAAGCTTCACAAAGGATGGGGGATTCATCATCTTCCTCTATTTGCAAAGTAAGTACATTTACTAACAATATGATCTTCACTACTATGACCCACGACTAATATAATCTTCTCTTACAGAGTCATCATTGCAAGTGTCAAATTTGCAAGTCACCTTCTCATCTAGCCATGGACTGTCCTTTTATTTATTCAAAGTGTAGAAGCTGTGATGGGACACGCCGGTTTTAGATTGCAAAAACTGATGATGCTGAAAATGGAAGAATGTTTCTAAGGTGTTTGAATCACCTAAAGTGCGATGAGTTTCAATAGTTTGACAAAGTCAGTTTCAACTAGCGAGTCAAGAGAAAACCACAAGGGCCATTGCAAGCCAATCGATGGGTGTGATGGGTGTTATATGAAGGGAAAGGAATATGTTGAAAGAGAAGAAGAACCAATGAAGTTGATCCTTGACACCCCCCTCCCGGACGATGTCTTCGAAGAGGTTCGAGAAAGGCTCAAAGGTTCCGTAATTGTTGAAAAGGGGCGGAAATAGATTATCCTTAACCAAATGTAATCCATGCCATGTTGTTTAGCATGTTTTAATTAAAAGTTTCAAATCCAATGTAATAGATCAATTAGGAATAAAATAGAAGAGCATTCGAAATGGATTTTTATTCAAAACTAGCAGAGTACCGGCATGGATGTATTCAATTTTACAAAGTCTTAGGTTTTATGAGAACTATGAAAATTTTCAAATTATCGAAAACCGGCATAGATGTTAGAAAATACTACTGTGCCGGGTACCTTGAATATCTATACAGAACATGGAATTTTTAATCTTCTTGTCCCGGTATGGTTTTATAAACAATTTCAGCGTCGGTTATTAGAACCGGCATTGATGTATAAATATTAAACAATGTCGGTCCCGAAATCCGGCTTTGTAAGCCTAATTTATCTATGCCGGAAAAAGTCGCAAATAAATCTTGCAAGGTATCCTAAACCAAAAGATAAACATATTCAACATAAACGAATCACTAGAAATCAAAACATGCTCAACATAAACCAACCAACTGGATTTTGCTATCAAATGTTCTTAATCCAGGTATCCTAAACCAAAAGCAAACCAAACAACTAAAGAGTTTAATACGAGGTACAAACGAAAACAAGTTCGGAATTGTTCAAGACGTGACAACCACCATCCAAAAAAGAAACACAACTAAAGAGTTAAATCACCGAGTCTTTTGCTTCTTTTTGGGACGGTTTTGTACTTAGTTTCCTAGAACAAAGCTTTTGCACTAGGGTCGGTTTCTTCAATTCTATCAAGCTTTTCCTCGAATTCCTTCATTTCTTCAAGGGACAGCACCTCTCCTTCCTGGTACTTGCAACCCAACATCTTCTTTAACTTGCCAAGCCTACGCCGCTAGTTCAATAAGTTGTTAGTGATGGCAATGGAGTTTTGAGCTGTAGTCCACATAAAAAACTGCACTTTTTGGGGCACTTGTTAGATCCAAATGCATGCAGGAAAAGGGCACACCATTTTCTTTGTTCAGAAGATGTTGTACCAACCATTTATTGCATAGTTTTGAACTGAATCCACCTAGAGTTGGGAAGTGTAAAGCATCTTCTGTTGTTTCATCAATAGATAGAGGATTTGAATGACTCCAAACATCTCTATCTTTTCAGGAATTTCTTGTTTATGTTAGATTCCTTTTGAGTCTTATATTCTAAGAGTCATATGTTTTCATGTCGAACACTGAAGCATCTTTTTGAGTAGCTAAGTTAAATGTGTTAGGGAATCTAGTCTTCAGAGCATGCGTTCCATCCCAAATGTCCCTCCAAAAGCTCACAACCTTCCCATTGTTTAGATAAAAAGTAGATACATGTTGAATCACTTTTTTTTATTATTTTGGATATTGTTCCACATATTTCTACCACATGTTTTAGAAGATTTTCTTACCCATAAATCTTGTTTTGGAGTCCTCATTTTCTCCTGTATGACTCTTCTCCATAATTGCTTCTTCTCTTTTGCAAACTTCCAAGACCATTATGCAAGTAAAGCTTTGTTTGTGAGTCTAAGATTTTTGATTCCTAAACCCCCCATGTTCTTGGGGTTCATAGGAACACGCAATTGAGGGATATAAATTACTATCCCCATCCAATGGTATTTGCTAAGAAGTATTTTTTAGGGCAGAAATACGAAACTACCCTTTAAAAAAATAAAAACTAAATCAAACATAAAAATTCCCCACTCCCTTTCAAATTCTAAACATTCTTTGCTCCCTCTAAAATTATTCTCTTCTTCTCTGCCGGCCCATTACTTTGAAAAAGTTTTTTTTTTTTTTTTTACATTCGGTAGTGATGAAGACCATGGTGCTAGTGATGAAGTCTATGACGATATATTGTGCCGGCATGGCTTTTAGGATGAATAATATGCCGATATCTTGTGTCGGTATGCCTTTTAGGATGAATACCAAGGCGATATCTTGTGTCTGCATGGCTGTTAGGATGAATACCATGCCGAGACCAACATAGCTCAGAAAGCCTGATCCAAAGCTTGTTTGTGCCGGCATGGTCGATTCCCAAGTGTACCGTGCCTATTTGAGGACAAAGACATACAGAAAATCTGTCTGAAATACCTAGTAAGAATGTACATTGTCGGCTTTACTACCGGCATGCTCGATAATGAACTATTGAAAATACAAGGGTACCCAAATACACCTCAATCTTTAAAATATCCACCTATAAATCCTCTTACCGTAAGTGATTATCTATGTACAAATTCGAGACAATACTACAAATCGGTATTCACACTTTGTGTGATCGTCTATGGATACAGGATCGAGAAAATACAACAATCAAAGTGGGATTACTTGATAATAGGTTCACACTTAACCAAACTCTATAGGATCACTATCAAGTAATACGGAATTAACGTTTGTGTAATTTACTTTAAATAATGATAACAACAATTATAGCGCGGAAAGGAAAAGTAAATGACACAGCAAGATTTTGTTAATGAGGAAACCGCAAATGCAGAAAAACCCCGGGACTTAGTCGAGAATTGAATACTCTCATAATTAATCCGCTATACAAAGGCGATATCTTGTGTCTGCATGGCTGTTAGGATGAATACCATGCCGAGACCAACATAGCTCAGAAAGCCTGATCCAAAACTTGTTTGTGCTGGCATGGTCGATTCCCAAGTGTACCGTGCCGATTTGAGGACAAAGACATACAGAAAATCTGTCTGAAATACCTAGTAACAATGTACATTGCCAGCTTTACTACCGGCATGCTCGATAATGAACTTTTGAAAATACAAGGGTACCCAAATACACCGCAATCTTTAAAATATCCACTTATAAATCCTCTTACCGTAAGTGATTATCTATGTACAAAGTCGAGACAATACTACAAATCGGTATTCACAATTTGTGTGATCGTCTATGGATACAGGATCGAGAAAATACAACAATCAAAGTGGGATTACTTGATAATAGGTTCACACTTAACCAAACTCTATAGGATCACTATCAAGTAATACGGAGTTAACGTTTGTGTAATTTACTTTAAATAATAATAACAACAATTATAGTCGCGGAAAGGAAAAGTAAATGACACAAACAAGATTTTGTTAATGAGGAAACCGCAAATGCAGAAAAACCCCGGGACTTAGTCAAGAATTGAATACTCTCATAATTAAGCCGCTATACAAAGGAGATATCTTGTGTCTGCATGGCTGTTATGATGAATTCCATGCCGAAACCAACATAGCTCAGAAAGCCTGATCCAAAACTTGTTTGTGCCGGCATGGTCGATTCCCAAGTGTACCGTGCCGATTTGAGGACAAAGACATATAGAAAATCTGCCTGAAATACCTAGTAACACTATACATTGCATGCTCGATAATGAACTTTTGAAAATACAAGGGTACCCAAATACACCACAATCTTTAAAATATCCACCTATAAATCCTCTTACCGTAAGTGATTATCTATGTACAAAGTCGAGACAATACTGCAAATAGGTATTCACACTTTGTGTGATCGTCTATGGATATAGGATCGAGAAAATACAACAATCCAAGTGGGATTACTTGATAATAGGTTCACACTTAACCAAACTCTATAGGATCACTATCAAGTAATACGAAGTTAACGTTTGTGTAATTTACTTTAAATAATAATAACAACAATTATAGTCGCGGAAAGGAAAAGTAAATGACACAGCAAGATTTTGTTAATGAGGAAACCGCAAATGTAGAAAAACCCCGGGACTTAGTCGAGAATTGAATACTCTCATAATTAAGCCGCTATACAAAATCTAAACCAACTTCGTATAGTTGAAACCAAGCAACTAAACCTAGTTCACTTAGTTTATTCAGTATCCCTGCGCAAACATTCAATAAGTGCACGCACTGGAACAATTCCTTTGGATCGTATTCCAAACAGTAAAGGAACAACAAATCTGTTTGGTAACAACTCTCTTGATTCTGTAAGATAAAGATATCTCAATTCATATGCAAAGGCTCTTCCGTTTAACCTAATAAACTCCTTTGCGTGGTTAGATCAATCTATCCAACAAAAACTGAAGTAGCAGAGTTTAGATTTGCAGTCAATCAATATAGATTCCAATAATAAACTATAAGGTGATGCCGATCTCAGCAACTAATCAATTGAATAAATTCGATTCTAGTTGGATCCCAGCCGATCAAGGTTTGTGAAAACCCAAAGATATAGAAACCAAATAAGAAATCTTCTTTGTCTTCAAATCTTTTTTAATCTTAAATAAACACCTGCACAACACCACTTGAATCTGTAGTGATCAATCACGCACAGAACGAAGTCTGTTAACAATGGATTATCACAAGATGTCTTTAGATCTACAAACAGTTTTAAAGATCCCGTCGATATTTTGATCTAGTTTGAGTGAATCTTATATCAGAAGAGCATATTCTCAAGAATAAATAAACTAGGTGCAATCAAAGTTCAACAACCGTTAATCAATCAAATCAACAGAAACTAAAATAAACTGCAATTATCTAGTATCCCACCAACAGTACTTGTAGAGCTTCTTGATCCCAAATAAGTCTTTAAACGAGCGATCGTAAGATATTTTTCCTAACTAGGGTACTTTCCTCTCTGGATAGACGGCTCCACCAGAAACAACAAAAAGATGAAGTTTGCCTGACTCTTAGGATAGTTTGCTAGAAATGAAAACTTGAGTATTTATAGACCAAGGATGTTTGGACACCAAGGAATTTATAAAACCAAATTATTCTTAAGATATGCAATGAATGCTCAAATCGGTTTTCATAATTCCTGGAAATGCTTTTTCCAATATTTTCCAAAATCTCTTAATAAAAAATCTCATGAACATTACTAATTTTTATTCTCTAGAGATATGCGTTTAATTGCTGGTAATTAAGGTATATAAAACTAACAACCTTAATTAAAAGATTATTAATATATTTTGTACCGGGATCTCTTGAGTTAAGGAATATCTTTGAACAATAAAAGATAAGAGTTATTGTTCGTGTTAAAAGTATGTTAACATTTTTTCTTTGTAATCCTCTTTCATATTTACAATCTTGGAATCGATTATATCACACTTCCAAACAAGTTTAGAATCTGTATTCCAAGACAAATTTGATTGATCAAATATCAAATCACTATCATAGGTTCAATCGATTCTACCAAACACAAGGATCGGTTCTACCTTAATATGGATCACTTATGATCGAACACACAATTTACCAGGACCGATTACATCAGTTACCAGGATCGGTTACGTCAATTACCAGGACTGGTTACTATATTCTCATGGTATTACATGTGATCGGTTTCACAAGTCACTAGGATCGGTTACACAAATTACTAGGATCGATTACACCAATTACTATGACTGGTTACACCAGTTACATGGATCATTATACAATTCTTTTGTGATAGGTCATACCAATTACTAGGATCGGTCCCACCAATTACAAATATCGATCATACAATCTCAGGTGATTACTTAGGATCGGTTACACTGATTAATAAAAACTAGTCATGAGAAAGAGGGGGTACAACAACCACAACCAATATTTCGTTTGGCAATATGAGGACTAACTCCAATATACTTTCAAGAGAATCAACTAGACAGTCACACTCAATCTATAGGAAAGTATATCAAAGAGCGATATATCTATTTCTCAATTCATTCCACAATCAAACAAATAAGAATTTGTGATTCTATTGAATAAGGAGAAATAACTTTAACAGTACCAAAAACCAATGTTCAAGTGTCAATCAATTTATATCAACAACCAAAGGTTGGATTGTCTAATTGATTGATCTTAACTCACAACTTATGATATTTCAATTATATAACAAAATATAATGCGGAAAAGAAATAAGACAGACACTAGAAATTTGTTAACGAGGAAAACCGCAAATGCTGAAAAACCTCGGGACCTAGTTTAGCTTTGAACACCACACTGTATTAAGCCGCTACAGACACTAGCCTATTACCAATGAACTTCGGACTGGACTGTAGTTGAAACCTAATCAATCTCATACTGATTCAAGGTACAGTTGCGTTCCTTACCTCTTTGATCCCAGCAGGATACTACACACTTGATTCCCTTAGCTGATCTCACCCACAACCAAGAGTTTCTATGACCCAAAGTGGAAGACTTGATAAACAAATCTGTCTCACACAGAAAAGTCTATTGGAATATAGATATATCTGTCTCCCAGAGAAATACCTATGAGTTTTGTTCTGTCTTTTGATAAATCAAGGTGCACAGGAACCAATTGATAAACCAGACTTATATTCCTGTAGAACAACGAAGTATTATCAATCACCTCACAATAATATTAATCGTATGGAACGAAACAAGATATTTTGGAATCAAAAACGATGAGACGAAGATGTTTGTGACTACTTTTTATCATGCCCATCAGAGAATAAATCTCGAGCAAATCTTAGAGAAGATAGTACTCAAACGATTTAATCACACAAGACGTAACACACAACTACATAAAAATTGTTGGTCCTGGATTTACAATCCCAATGAAGTATCTAAGTCGTTAACCTACAGGGTTTCGTGAAAAACCTAAAGTTAAAGGAGAATCGACTCTAGATTATGCAACTAGCATCACATAAGAGGTGTGGGAATTAGGTTTCCCAGTTGCTAGAGTTCCCCTTTATATAGTTTTCAAATCATGGTTTACAATCTAAGTTACCTTGGTAACAAAGAATTCAATATTCATCCTTAGGTGAAAACCTGATTAGATTCAAGCTAATATCTTTCAACCATTAGATCGAACTTAGCTTGTTACACACAAATGAAATGTACCTTCATTTAGGTTTGAGTAACCGTACCTAAACGTGTACACCATGTTGGCTCAAAAATAGTTAACCGAGGTTAGCCATATGAACAATCTCATATCACTACGGGAAAAACAATAATCTACAACTGTAATTTCACAACTCGTATATTTAAGGTTGTGAAAGGTGGTATGTTTGAAAACTTTTGTCCAAGTGAGGTATTCCAACCATCCTTTCACATTTAGATAGATGATTATTATATTTTACATCTACTTTTATATATAAGAATATTTCAAACCGAGCCTTAAAAAAAAAGACCAACAAATACGCCACTTTGCCTGAAACATACAAGGCATTGTTAAATATAGACACGGTGTAAACAACATAGCATAGCAAACCAAACTATATAATGTAATATATAGAGTGATTTCAATCTACATTCTAGAGTGAAAATATAACAAAACAAACTAAACTTATAAGGATATTAACCTTGGCAAATGAACCCAGTCTTTATTCATCATTTGGACCGATTTAAACTACCTACCAATTCAATCTGCAACAGTTTAAAGAAGGGTTAGAGCAATATGGCTTGGTTTCACATTTAGCAATAATAAAATGAAATCAGTCTTCATCTAACAGTATACAAGACCTAAAATAAAAGATTCTACCAATAAATGTGGAGTCTTCATTTATAAACAGAAAATGGAAAATTATGAAGTTTTTTATGCAGAACTTGTTAGCCATCTTATTAGAGTTAGCTTTGTTTATACTATACTACCAGGACGGAAATGGGGAACTGAAGTTGGCAAAATTATGGAGCCGTACTCAACACTAAGTGGATTTCATCTACGGAACAGAAAGTTATGCAAATACAACCTGCAATAATAGATTAGGAACCAAGATCAAAAAGACTGAATGAACAAAGGGAGCTGCAGACTAGAAGTATTCATGTTCAAACTTACATAACATATAACACAATTCATCAATCTTTATCAGTAGTTTACAAACTGCGTTCTCTTATGATGTTAACTAGTATTCGTTTTCAATTCTTCCCACAATGGACTAGTCCTGGTTGGGTTTTCAGTCACTGATACCGCAGTCCCAAATACTAGTTATGGAGGCTAGGTGAGGCGCAATAGATAAGGCCTTGAATGGTCAGTAGGTGAAAGTAAGTTTACAACTTTGTAATACAAGCAAAACCTCAACATAAATTCTGCATACTTATACAATTTATAATTGCAGAACTCTGCGGAATTCGGTTTTTCATTTCAGGTGTTGCACAGAGTTCATAGTTTACGGCTTCCAAGCACAGCATAAAAATGTCGGTCTGAGCCATTCTAGAACTGAGTCCATTCAGCAACTAAAATCAATTTCACTTTCTAAAAGAAAAATCTTAAAAGAGAGAATCCAAAAGAGATTCTCCAAAGATTACAGCATCTACATCTTTAGTATTCATGTTCAAACATACATAACATTTAACACAATCATATCATGTTCACAACAGAAAAATCTCTAATTTCAATTTTCCCCTAAAAGATAAATTTTCATTTCATCATCAAATTAATCATTCATCAAACCCTAAACCCTAATTTTCAATTCAATTATAAACCCTAATTTATATAAAACAGAAAAATCCCTAATTTTTATGAACCCTAGAAATAAAATTACAGCAGATTATCTAACTAACACAATTAAGCATGTAATTTGGGAAAAAAAAAGGTGTGGATTTGATTTTACTTACAATTTTTGTAGTGTATATAGCTGTGATTTACTTATTTAACGAAAGAAAACCCTAACTTCAACCGCTCCTTTATGCTTATTTAAATCACCAGCAAACTCGCCTCTTGCTTGTTTCATTAAATCGTCAAAATCATCTCCCACTTAAACTGTATGTGATCATCATCTCGATTTAATGAAGAAGACAAAAAATCGCCTCTTGCTTCCATGAAATCTCTCATACTCGATGCTTACTTATTTATGCTTTTCTTCTTCAATAGTCATAAAAACTTCATCACCTTCACCATCTCGCAAATCTCATCTCCCAAATCTCTCTCAGAAAAAAAAAAGAAGAAAGGAAAAGAATAGTCTCTCAAAGAAAAAAGAAGAAAAGAGAAGAAGGAGCCAAAGAAGATAAGGAAAAGATAAGATGAAGAAAATTTAAAAAAAAAATATTAAGGAAAAAAAAATAGACGGGTATGATATAGATTGAAAAAAAATGGATGGGTATGATGGAGAGTGAAAAGATAAAAAGTAATAATATTAAAAAAAATGGACGGGTATGATATAAATTGAAAAAAAATGGACGATTATGATGGAGATTGAAAAGATAAAAAGATAAAAGATAAAAAATAATAATATTAAAAAAATAATAAGGTGTTGGAGCCCAGCTTGTCGCTAGGTTTCCAACCAAAAGTTAAAAAAAAAATGGACTGGTATGATATAAACACTTATGTTTTTTTTTTAACTTCTGCAAAAAAATTCTTACTTCTGCTAAATTTTCGCACTTCTTCTAAAAATTTCTCACTTATGCTAAATTTAGAGTTAGAACCACTTCAGACGTACACTTAGGGTCCAGGGTTCGATCGTATAAGGTATAAACAAATTTAGAGTTAGAAGCGAAACATGAGCTCCACCGAATCAAGCAATAAGAAATCAAAACCAAGTTTAGAGTATTGTTTATTTTTTGAAACTAGGGATTTTGTTTAGAGTATGATTAATTGTAGTCCACTCATCGCCAGGTTTCAATCTCGGAGCCATGGTATGCATACAATATGCCATAATATGGTTTGTTTAAAGTTTCGGGGAATATTTCTAAGGAATCTTACCTGTAAATGGATGGTTCATCATTCTTACCAAGTTTCCGGCTTATAGTGGTCCGCTCGCGGACAGGTTTCGACCTCAGAGCCAGGGTATACATACAATATGCCAAAATATGGTTTTTTTTTTAAGTTTCAGGGAATATTATGAAGGAATCTTACCTGTAAATGGATGGATTCATCGTTCTTACCAAGTTTCCGACTTATAATAGTCCACTCCCGTCCAGGTTCCCATCTCAGAGCCAGGGTATGCATACAATATGCCAAAATAGGGTTTGTTTAGGGTTTCGGGGAATATTTCAAAGGAATCTTACCTGTAAATGGATGGATTTATCGTTCTTAATATGTTTCCGACTTATAGTAGTCCTCTCACGTCCAGGTTTCGATCTCGGAGCCAGGGTATGCATACAATATGCCATAATAGGGTTTGTTTAAGGTTTCGGGGAATATTCCAAAGGAATGTTACCTGTAAATGGATGGATTCATCGTTCTTCCCAAGTTTCTGACTTATAGTAGTCCACTCACGGCCAGCTTTCGATCTCGGAGCCAGTGTATGCATACAATATGCCAGAATAGGATTTGTTTAAGGTGTCTGGGAATATTCCAAAGGAATCTTACCTGTAAATGGATGGATTCATCGTTCTTACCAAGTTTCCGACTTATAATAGTCCACCCCCGTCCAGGTTTCGATATCGGAGCCAGTGTATGCATACAATATGCCAGAATAGAGTTTGTTTAAGGTTTCAGGGAATATTCCAAAAGAATCTTACATGTAAATGGATGGATTCATCGTTCTTACCAAGTTTCCGACTTATAGTAGTCCACTCACGTCCGTGTTTCGATCTCGGAGCTGTGGTATGCATACAATATGCCGTAATAGGGTTTGTTTAAGGTTTCAGGAATATTCCAAAGGAATCTTACCGTAAATGGATTCATTGTTCTTACCAAGTTTCCGACTTATAGTAATCCACCGCCGTCCGTGTTTCGATCTCTGAGCAGTGGTATGCATACAATATGCCATAATAGGGTTTGTTTAAGGTTTCGAGGAATATTCCAAAGGAATCTTACCTGTAAATGGATGGATTCATCGTTCTTCCCAAGTTTCCGACTTATAGTAGTCCACTCACGGCCGATTTCGATCTCTGAGCTGTGGTATGCATACAATATGCCAGAATAGGATTTGTCTAAGGTTTCTGGGAATATTCCAAAGGAATCTTACCTGTAAATGGATGGATTCATCGTTCTTACCAAGTTTCCGACTTATAGTAGTCCACTCACGTCCAGGTTTCGATCTCGTTCTTTCTCGAAGTCACCAAAAAAGGGTTTGTTTAAGGTTTCGAGAGAATATTCAGATGGAATCCAACCTGTAGATGGTCGGATTCACCGTTCTTACGAAGTTTTCGACTTATAATAGTCCACTCCAGGGCAGGTTTTGAGCTCAGAGGCACTTTATTTCTCGAAGTCGCCAGAAAAGGGTTTGTTTGAAGTTCGAATCGACAATGGGCTTCATATTTATCGATTTCGATGATGCATCATGCTAAGTTTGAAGCCAGAACCCTCTCGGAGCTTCTTGGTTCATAGTTTCTATGCCGTTATAGCATATTTGAAGTTCGAATCGACACCTGAGTTTCATATTTATCGATTTCGATGATGTATCCTACTAAGTTTGAAATCTGAACCCATCCGGAATTTTATGGTCCATATCTAGTAATCTTATAACCTGAGTCTACGAGTGTGAACTAAAACTACTTCATGACCTGTATGACTTGTCGAAATTACTTCATGACCTACGCATCTAGTCGAAATTCAAATCGGAAGCACCAAGAGAAAGCACAAAGAAATCACACTTTCCTTGATCCGTATTTAGCTTTCAAATCAAATCTCTACTGTCCAAGTATTTCTACAATCCGTATGATCATGCCTAATCACAATCTTTACCGTCGATAGACTTTTATATAAAAAAAATTTCTCTCTCACTTCACTTCCCTTTCCTCGTCTCATTTCATTTTATTTCCTCCTCCATCATAACAAAACCCTAACCTAACCACCACCATTGAATACCTTCTCAATCTCACTTTCTAAGTGAAAAAAACTTATTGATGTCGCAGATCAATAGATCTCTATACAGAAACTTTAAATGATGTTTTTGAATCTCAAAGCAGCTATTGATTTTGTAGATATAGGGTTTCAGATTTGAAAGAAACATCTTATTTTCTCTGTTCAATCTTTATCACCCTGAACCGGAGAAATAAAGATGAACCCAGCCCTCAAAAGTTCATCTAAAACCTAAACACCACCACCACTTCATCCCAACCTTCATCACCTCGAAAAACCACCACCTTCTTCTTATTCTTCACAGTCAGAAGTTGTGATTCACCAGCAACGAGGTAAAATTGATAGATTATTTTATGATGATTTCTATCTCTTTACTTGTAATTTTAATTTAAATGGTTTGATTCTGATTTAAATTTTTTTTTTTTTTTTTTTTTTTTGATTTTGGGGTTATCTCATAATGATGATGATGATGTAAGAGTTAATATAAATTCAATTTGTTTATCTTCAATGTATTTTTACTTATTTTTGATCAATTAGATTTTTAGGGTTCTTAATGTGATGTGTGTCTTGAAAATAGAAGGAAAAAAAGTGAAGTTTGAGAAGATCTGGTTCAGATTGATTGAATACAAGATGGGTTCAACTCATCCACGTGGAATTGAAGATAAAATGGGTTTGATTGTTCTGGTGAAGGTGACAGATGGTGTTGTGGAAACTCTGAAGAACTAGGGTTTGAATTAGAAGATTATGATGGTTCTGGTGGTGTTTGAGTCTGCAATGGTGTATGCTTTGAAACTTGTATGAACTGAATCAAAGGTTGTAGTTGTTGGTGATGGCTGAGCAGATACAAGCATTTCAAGTTGGTGTTGGTGGTACTGCAATGGCGTTGTCTATTTCTTATGTGTTCGTGAAGTACATCAGCATCGAAAACCTTCATTTGATAAGGTTGTAGTTAAAGAATATCATGTTTACATCTCTGTGGATGTGTTTGTTTGAATTATCTTCTGTGCAGAAGCAAGAATGCTTAGCTTTATGTGGTAATCAAGTATGGTAGATCAATATTCTCTTGGTGAAATGTTACATTTAAATAGTCTAGCTTTAGATTTTGTTTTAAAAAGTCACGAATTAGCAACATAAAGCCTTGCTTGCATTTTTCATCAGTCAACTATGGTTAAGATTATTTCGTTCTCTATTCTTTTTTAGCAATTAGCAGGGGTACATATTGCCTTCATTCTCAGGGTGTATAGGTTTGGTTATTATTTTAGTCCACCACATAATAATCTACTGAAGTTTTTCTAGTTATGTTGCTTTTTTTCTTTGGATATTTGAAAGTTGTTTGGTTCTATGTTCCATCCCTTTGAGGTAGTTTAGGTGTGTAATGATGTAGTTTTTACAAGTAGTAAGAAAGATTCGCTGTTCTTGACTTTTTTAGAGATTTGGTTTAAGATTAATAAAAGAAAATAATATAGAAAAAATTGCTAAGATAATCAATCGGAGAAAAACCTACGGTTTCGGATTCCACCAAATCAATAATGTAAAATAATCATTTCTCTCCAAAAATATTCGTGATATAACTCGAGACAGTTTCGAACCCAATCTCATGTCTCGTAATATATTACAGTTGAAATAAATAACAACTTATGTTGTAAACCAAAACGGTATAACCTCCTTCGCTTATAAAAGATCGATAGCCGAAGACTATCCAAAACAATTATTATGAAGTTAAATATGAAGAGAGATTAGTTAAAACATTTAAGTATTTATTCAAAAGTACTAGAATTTCTTACACGATTTATAATGGCTTCTTCCTTAGCCCCAGTGGAGAGAACTAGCTTTCCATTACAAAATTAAAAATAAAAGAAACGGTCTAAAGCTACGGTGTCGGACCTGCTCCCGTCCGGCTATATCTCCTCGTATATATAGGTCTTAAGAATTCTACATTCCTTTCTTAAACTCCAGGCCACATCATTAACCCAATTAAGTTATGCCATGTGTCCAATGTTAAACAAAATCACCCAATGGAGAGTTGCCACGTCACAATTTTATCATCATATCCCACGTGTATAAGAAGTCTTCATTTAGTTAACTTTCCAATCATTCTTCCACCAACTTGAATAGCATATATATCTAGCAAATCTTGACAAAATAATATCCAAACAATAAAAGGAAGGATTGATGTTCTCAAGCCAATGCACTTTGGCTCCTCCATTTGTTTCACACTCCACATGCAAAGAAGGAACTGTTCTCATTAGTCCTTGATGTGGGACCATTTCCCAATATTAACTTTCCAAATGTCTTCCGGACTTCTCACAGTGAGAGTACACTAAGCACACGACATTGCGAGACCCACTTGTGTGTGTATGTTTTAGACATGGAGAATTTTGTTGAAACCAATTACAGGGAATACATTTCACGACTAATAATTTTGGCGCACCATCTCCATAGTTATATCAACCCATTTTCTTAAGCGCGTTGCGTGCAAGCCCCGTTTTAAGCGGTCTTCTTTGCCACTGCCAATTTTATTGATGTACCTACAAGAACACGATAAATATCAAAATTAATACAAAAATAAGAACCAACAATATGTATTTTGGGCAGAAAATATGTAAGAACTAAGCACTCATCATGTACCTTCTGATGTACTGGTAGGCTTGGGAATGTGTTTATTTTTATACCTACTTGTTAAACCGCAAGTGCACGGTGTCTACAATGCGTAAATGGGAAAATACGTGGCCGATCCCACAGAGAAATGGGGTGCTTATGTTGATCTATGGCTTTACTTAACTGATTTCTATGGAATGTAACACAAATATGGGGTTTGTCGATACGACTAGGAGCTGTTGTGACAATGAACTCAAGGCAGTGACAATATGGAAAGCACCAGGGTGGTGAATCCACCTATATTCTCATGTGCAGGCAATCTAACTTAAGCCATATTCTTGAGCTTTCCCATGAAAGTCTAAACTAGATGTTTATTAACTAATTTTGCTAACTAATCCCTAGTATGAGCTGTCTTCTTACAGTACAGCTCATCACAGGCTCATAAGCTTCATTGGTTAACTACTAATCATACACAATATCACATAGCAAGAATAAAACCTACTGTAAATATGCTTGACATGAAAATCAGGGGTTTCATCAACACCATGGTAAACTAAATTAGAACATAACTAAGACAATTAAACTACAAATTACACTAAGTTTGTGCTCTGGCTAGCCCAGGCATAAACTTCAAACATCCTCTCCTCACCATATTTATACATCTTACATCTTACATCCTTTCTAACACTCCAAACTTGCAATTAATGAAAACCCATACCTCTTTGTTCCCTTTACTCGCCTCCGAATCGACCATGCAGGGGTTGTTGGTGAAACCCTAACTCCAATTATCTCTAACCTAGCTTCTAGGGTTGGAGAAGCTATGAGAGAGATGATTCGAGATAGAGAGGGAGAGCAAGTGGCTACTGATGATGACATGAGATGGAGTGGTGGTGGTGATGATCTCTTCACGGGTATGGTAGGAGAAGAAGAAGGATGGGTTTCTGAGATTTCTGTCGGAGAAGAAAGAGAAAATGAAGATGAAAATGTGTTTGGTCGATGGGTTAGGTATAGGAGATTTTGGTGTTGAGCGGGCACAGCGAGAAGACGATGCGAAGGTTGGAGCGAGCGTCAGATGGAGGTGAGGCAAATCTAACGGCTCCGAGGAGACGGACTCGGATCCGGGTCGGGTCTTGGATAGCTTGGGCCCATATCTTGTAAGTGGGTTGCTCCTTGTTGGGTTGCAACTGTTGCGCGCGCGGGCTTTGGATTTTTGCTCCATAGACGCTTGCCTCCAATTTTCTGCTCTTTTGGCTCCTCAAGTTCTCCGAGCTTTATTTACTACCTAAAAACACAAAATTAATTAATACAAATATTTATTCTTGAAAACAAAGAAAATACAGAATCTGGGATAATATCTGATTCTTGAGCACAAAAGATGAGTTAAATGCCAATAAAAAGGTGTATAAATATGCAATATTTGGCACTCATCAAATACCCCCAAACCTGAATTTTACTTGTCCTCAAGTGAAACAGAAATTAAGAAATCCTATCTATACCACTGTCGCTGGTCTCTCGAATGCATTTAGCGTATGCACTAAGCCTTTAAACCCCTAGGTGTCCCTAGTGGAAGAGTTGTAGTCTCGTGAGGGTTTACCAGAGGTGTACCCACAAAACCTTCTCCAACTTCAGAGTGTAAAAGAGTCTCAAGCATCCAAGGAGCTATGAGGACGTAGAATTTCTGCATGCTAGTAACACGAAGTTAGAACTACCAAAGAACGCATTCTCATCCTTAAGTGCTGAGCGAGAAGTAACCATACCATATGAAAGAATTCGGATTCGATTGTGATCATAAGCCTCGACTTCGCCTCACTAATAGGGTTTTATGATAATTGCACTCAAAAAGATCGCTTTTTAGTCTCTCATGTGTGCAAAGGCAGGAATAAAGAGAGAAATCCCGCACACGTTGTAGGTGAGAAGGATAACCTTCCGAAATAATTTCTCGGAGACTCCACAGAAGTGTGGACAAAAAGAATCTTTTTCTGATGATCTCTAAGAAAGGAAATCAACCATTAGCAAGGGTGGGAGTACTCACTTACCTTCTCACCCGATCGGCAATTAATATCACTCTATCAGCATTCATAGAAACGTCTTCAATCTTCGGTCTTCGGTAGCTGATGATGAACTTCTGTACTTCACAAAAACTTGACAAACATTTTTTTTTTTTTTTTTTTTGATAAATACATGAAATGAAAATAACAATAAAACAATAAAATTTGTCTTGTCTTGATTTCATAAACTTCACTAATTCTCATCCTATTTGCTTTTCTTTTCTTTGTTGCACGAAACCTTGGACTATTTCAACTTTTCTTCAAATATTCATGATGCTCCGCTTGCCGACGATGATGTGTTTCTATGAATGTGTTGATGTTGTTGAGGGAGAGAGAGTGATGCTAATCGCAAATCGGTATTTAGAAGAAGTTTTCATCTTTAAACGTCACCCTCATGATTGACAAAAATTAGCACTCAAGAGATCAAAAGTAGGCCGAAAGTGGTGCGAAGTTGGGTAGCTCACCATTCCTACCCGAATTGACGTACGGTGACACACACTCTAACAGCTTTTCTAGAAAGTTGCAAAAAATTGAAGGTTGGTGCCTCACTTGATGTAAAATGGGTAGTCTCCACTATGGGTGATCACAATTCTACTACCGAATATCTAAACAAAGACCTAATTCGCCCTCCCAAGATGGTTAAATCCAACTTTAACGCTCTAATCAACTAAGAAACCCGATTGCGTTCTCCAAGATTTCCAAGTTCTGTTATTTCGGTCGACTATCTATGTAAACATAGCTAGAAGCATGCTAGTGACTCTAAAATCTCTAAAAGTTGGAGGTTTTTATGCAAGTATTTACAAAGAGTTTTGAAATTTTTGATTTTTGATTTTTTGATTTTTTTTTTTTTTTTTTTTTAATAAAAGACTAAAAACTCTACATGCAAATGCACCCCCCAAACCTAAATCAAACATTGTCCTCAATGTTTCAACAGATAATAAACAATCACATACCATGAGAAATATGCTGATAAGAGAAAAGGGAAGAGATTACCGGATGTCGGCGAGAGCAAGGTTAGAGCTTCATTTGACAAGGCTAGAATCCAACGTTGTCAGTGGAGATCATATCGGATTAGCACAATATATGCGCAAGAAGACTCAACCGATTCAAGAAAGAAAAATTTAACAAGTCCTACTGGATTATATACAATGAAAATTCACCATATACCAACAATCTAAAGAGTTGAGGATCAACCCAAAAGACGATATGTACAAACATCAACAGCCTTACACAAATATAACATGAGAGTGCAGGAAAGATTGCATACGTGAACAAGTTACCCCCAAACCTAAACTTGTCAACATATGTGTTCTTGAGCACAAAATCTTGCAATTTTAAAGGTACATCATGCAAAAGGTCTAACTCAAAATGAGTTTTGCTAAGAACAGGCAGATATACACATTCCAACTGTGGCTCCTTAAAAGTGTTATACTTTGATGCAAAATAGTCCAAGAGGACTTGGGAATCACAAAGCTCTAGGCCTAAATTAGGCATTTTCATAAAAGTTGGTTTTGCAATTTTGTTACAAACTACACCTAGGTTTGGTGGAGGAGTTTCAATCTGTGCCTTAGGAGAGAGATTAGGTACATCTAAGTTGTTTTCATGTATAAGATCATTTTCACCATCACATACTTTCCTAAGGTCAGAAGAAGGTAAATCATGCTCACCTGCATAGAACAATTCATCAATCTCCATGTCATAATCATCAGAGGAGGCAACATATTGTGACATGGGCAGGGAATCAGAAACAAAAATAATATCATGATCCAAAAGAACATTAGTGTCAACAGAAGATTCATCCTTACTTAAGTCACAAACAAGTTGTGTAGCATGCTCACTTTCACTGAAGAATTTCACAAACCCAAACTCAGAGTTAACATCACATGTATGAATGTTAGAAGAAGTATCATTCGTAGGGTTCACAGAAGAGACGCCTAACATCTCTGAACCCAAAGGTTTCACCACATTTTCATCATATACATGCTCTTCATATTCATCATCATCATCATCATAACAACATTGCATTTTCCATCCAAGTATATCCTTGTTTTGCTCTATGAGCTTTTCCATTAGTGACTGCATACAAGGGGTTGGGAGAGTATAACATTGTTCATCCTCCCATGGTGGTTGATGATGCATGTGTGCATGGTCATAAGGGTTCTTAGAAAACTGATCGCAACCTTTGAAAGGTTGATTATGGTCCCAATGATTACCAGTATAGTCACTTCTAGACAATTCGTACATTGGATTATCATGGCTTTCCCTAGACTGCCTAAAATCATGCAAAATATAGCAGTTCTCAGCAGGGTGGCCTAAGCTACCACATAAGGTACAAGCATACATTTCATATTGCCTAGGGAATTAGATTGACAGATTTCTCATGTAATTGCCTTTCTAAAGCAGATACTTGAGCTTCTAATTGATCGAGAAGTGATGACTGGGTATGAGAAAAGTGTTCATTTTCAACATGTGGTGGATGATACATGTGCTCATAATGATTAGGGTATAGATATTCAAGGTCAGGGCCCTGAGAAGGTTCATAGTACTTCTTAAAATCACTATGGTATGTGGGGGGTTCGTAACATGAATCATGCCCGTAAGCAAGTTCTCTGATGGATTTGTTTCCATCCCCAGTTGCAGACCAAAATCCTGACATGATCTAGCAACTCAATTTGAACTCAAAAAGAAGCAACCAAATCCTAGCACACATCAAGCATGTATAACCAATGATGTCTCAAAACAGGGAAGATAAGCCCACAGGAGTGCAAAGCCCAGTTGTTGCGGGTTTCAGCTTATGCAGCCCAGCAGCGCAGTTTAGGTGAAGCCTAGTGGTTGGGTGTAGCCTAGTGGTTGTGGGAAGCCTAGGTTATATGCAGAGCCCAGTGAGTTACAACTCACAAAACTAACACCCAATTTCTCAAAATTAAGCACAAAGAAGTGCTTGTTGTTGGAGAGTTCACAGCTTTGCTTGGCAAGATTATGCACAGGTAAGTCACAGCACAGCACAGGTAATGTGTCTGGTTTGTTTGTGCTCAGCACAGTTTATGTGTTTAGAACAACATAGAGCAACACATCATAGCACAAGTTCAAGTGCAGCTCACAGCACAGGTTGGCAAATGAGCATAACACAGGTCTAAGTGTAGCTCACAAGACACAGGGAGACACATCTCAAGAAACTTATGCACAGCACAGCTGGTGACTACACAGCACAGCTTAGCATGTTTGTACAAGTCACAGCACAGGAGGTGAACAAGGAGAGTGAAAACAGTGTGGAGTGCACAGGGGAAAGGTTGTGCTCACTCAATGGTGAAGCATGTGCAGGGTTAGTGCATGGCATACAAGTAATGTGATGCTAATGCAATCTCAGACCTTCAATCATTCACTCCAATGACACATGCTCATGCACAAATCACAGATTATAGTCACCACAGATATTGCATAATCAGTTCAAAGCACCATGAGGTTTATAGCTCAGCACATTTCAGATATGAATTTCACAATTGTGGCAAATGAATCAGCACATAATCAGAGCTAGTATTTTACAACTTGGCTCAACAGGTCACATAGGGGAGTAGTTGGCTCAACAGAGTTTGTGGCATCAACTCACTCAGTTGATGTCACAGTCTGAGTTGATGTCAACTGTCTCAGTTGACTTCAAATGGGATTTTTCACAGGCTAAGCTCAGGGTATGTCAACTGGCTTGGTTGATATGGGTCTGACAACAAGTTGGCCCAACAGCTTCAGGGGGCTGGAGCTCAGGGCAGATGGGTTATGCTCAGGGTATGCAAAATGAGTAATCACACAGGTTTGCGCTGAGGGGGAAAGAGCATGGATCAGTTGACAGTGGTTTCCTGATGTGGTTGACAGAGCAAATCTTGCATGAAGGTACACGGCTACCAGCTAACCTATCTTAACCAGGTTACTACTCAAGCTCAACAGCTGCAGGGGCTGGAGCTGAGCACAGGGCAAATGGAAAGTTAAGATGTTACAGCACAACACACAAATGTCACAAGATTTCAGATTTTTGCAGGGTTGCACACAAGTTGATTGTTTGCACCCAAAATTACTTTTGGGCACGAAACACGATGAATGGATAGTTTGGTATGTATTTTTGGGTTAGGAGATGAATTGAAGAACAAATAAGGAGACAAAGATTGACGCAGGTTTTACGTGGTTCGGCCTGGTGTGCCTACGTCCACGGATGAATCCCCTTGGGGAGAAATGTTTTATTGACTGTTGTATTACAAAGTATGTTTTTCTCTCCTATTGGCTACCCCCCTTTGATCGATTTTCTGCCTCCCTATTATACAATGAAAAATATAATTCCAATGTGAACATAAATTGCATTAACTGCCCATTTATGCTCCTATAATGAATTCTATATGTAATCGCCCCTTTATGTCTTCCTCATTCAATTCCATATGAAACGGATGGAATTAATTTCGCATGTCCGAAACTCGCTACAATTAGTGCCGCATGATCGAAATCCTGGAATTCAATTCCACATGCCTTCATGATGATTTATGGTCAAAATGCCGGAATGAATGTTGCATGGAATCGGCGCATTCATGTCTCCATGTAACAATTCTCGCATAATGGATGGACTCGGCAGATCGATGGACTGGCCGACAAGATAACCGGCCGACAAGATAACGGCCGCGGCACTAGGTGGATCTGGCCGGGCAAAGATAACCGGGGGCGGGATCGATGGATTGGCGGGCCGCATAATCGGCCGGCAGATCGGGGATGGAATGACGGGCAGCACAATTGGCTGGCAGACTGGAAATTGGCTGGTAATTGGTTATCCGTGTTGCTGGATGCAAGACATAAAATTGGCTAGGGGTGCGACTGACTTCGATAGTTGACCGTCGGTTGACTTTGACCATTGACTTGACCGACGTTAACTTTGACAGTTGACCGTCTTTGACCATCGACTGGCTTGTGCAGGCGAGTGGATTGCTTTGGTTGACTGGTTAGCGGGCTTGGATGAGGACCAAAAGATGATTCAAGTATCAATTTGGCCCATTAAGTGGTATTTTTACTTATGGTACAAACATCGCCCCCTCTTAACCTCCAACTTGTCAGTTAAGAAAAATTTCGTGTTCCTTAGTCAATGATAAAACTCGCCCCCATGTGTGGACTATTGATATTGAGGTGATTGGCGAACTTCCCTTGTTGTTTGCGTGGAAATCAAGACGCCCCAAGAGTACATTTATGTGCCAAGCGTAAATAGAAACGCCTTCGTTGATTGTGGAGATCGTAATCAAGTCGCCCCAAGTGCCGCAAAAACAATTTCGAGGTGATGCAAATGGAAGCTTTGATAATGGAGCAGAGTGATGTTGGAAATGGGCAAGAATAACATTGAGTGAAGTCTGATCTGCAGGAGGACAGTAAAATCGCATCGCAAAGAGGGCCGCGATCAGCCGATCGCAGGAGTGACGAGCAAAATCGCACCGCACAGCCTGCGACGCCTGACCCAGAGTTGCGAACAGCTGCGATCACTGGACTCAGGAGTTGCGAACAGAGCCGATCGGGCAGCAGCTTCGATCACCGGGTCCGCAGCAGCTTCGAGCATTGCAAGAAATTCTCACATCACCGGATCGCAGGAGCAAAATCGCACTACAACAACCAAGTGGCCACTGATCTGGTGAGTTGCGAGCAAACCGCACCGCAAAGCAGCTGCGATCGCCTGGACCGCAGAGTGTGAACATAGTTGGACTGCAGCAGCTTCGATCAGCCGGTTGGCAAAGAAGATCGAGCATTGGGAAGCACCGCGATCACCGCTCGCAAGAGCAAACGCACAACAAAGAAATGCGATCGTGTGGACGGCAGGAGTTGCGAGTAAATCGCACCAGCTAGCTCCTGCGATCACCGGACTGTGGCAGGAGTTGCGACCAGTAGCTGGACCGCAGCAGCTTTCGATCACCGGGACCAGCAAAGATCGAGCATTGCAAAGAATGCGATCAGTGAATGCAAGAAGAATAAACGGTTAATTAACACAAAGAATGCGATCACCGGATCCTGTGAACCGCAGCATAGATGGAGTGCATCACCGCGGATCGTACCGGAATGCAGAAGAACGAACAGTTGCATCAAGAAGCAGCTGCGATGAGCCGGATCAGCAGAATCGCAAGCATAGCCGGACCGCATCACCGTGGGATCACCGAATGCAAAAAGAACGAACAAAGTTGTAATGCAAAGAACAAGGCGATGAGCGGGACTGGCAGGGAACTGCAAGCATAGCTGACCGCATCACCGTGATCAGCTAGAATGCAAAGAAAGAACGAACAAAGTTGTACCGCAGCAGCTGCGATGAGCTGGACTACACAGAACCGCATGCATAGCCGGGACTCGCATCAGCCCGTGATCACCGGAATGCAGCAGAACGAACAGCTACCCCGCAGCAGCTACTGCAATGAGCCGGACTCGGCAGAACTACAAGCATAGCTGGATCGCATCAGCCGTAATCAGCTGGAATGCAAAAGAATCGAGGGACTGGACTTAAACAGGCTCGATAAACATAGTGTAATCTGCTATTTAATAAAACTAGACAAAGATCGGGCCAAGCGTCCAACCGAGTGCCACTGCATCGCATCGTTGCGCCCAACCGAGTGCAAAGAATTGCTTTTGAACGGGAGTACAATAACGTATCTATGGTAGTTAAAAATTATTGATTGTAATAATTGCGTGAAAATATTAGGGTGTACGTTCGCCCCCTCTTAATCCCACAACTCGTTGGAGGATTAAGAAGTTTGGGTTACTCAAGTTTCGATTTTCAGGAGCTTAATTGCAATTAGATGCTATGTAACTTGCCCCTAAGCGTATGAAGTGTTACACAGCTTGCCCCAAAAGAGTAATTTTAGACCATGAGGTGTTACATATCTTGCCCCCAAGCGATGGTCAATCGCGTTGAAGTGATATGCAACTCGCCCCCGGAAGATAGTAATTGTCATGCTGCTCAATGTTTGCACAAGGGTGCACTGCCTTGCTACATTTTGCTCGCGCATGGGATTTTGAAGATGTCTGCTATCTGGAATTTGCGCGGGGGGCCAATCCCATTATTCCAGATGCGCGCAGAATTGAAATGTGTGCATCCCCTCGTTGAGAAGATGCTTGCCACATTAAAGGTGTGTTACTGAACAAAAGTATGCATGAATATATGAAAAGATGCAAAAATATGTAAAATGTATACTTACCTTATTGAATATGTTGTTGCGACTTCGCTTTCGAAGTGATTAGGATGCCAACTGGCTATGTCGGTGTTTTTAAGCGACGATGATTAGTATAGTTGCCTTAGCGTCTCTGCCTCGACTTAGTAATTGATTTGTCACGTGGGACCTGGAATGCACCAATTAAGTCCAAGTGGATCGAAGACGATTTGCCACGGAACTGTATTTCAAATTGGTGTGATCACCGCACCGCAATGCTTATGCGCAAAAACTGGATCGAATCGAGTTGAGAGGAAAACCGTATTTAAAAACAGATTTTTCGTGAAAATCGGGCTGCAACAGTTCGACCAACTAGACTGTAGGAATTAAAAAGGATCGCGCTGTTCGACCAATGTGCCAACGGTATGTTTCATGGAAACTGGGATTACAATAGTTCGATCAACTGATCGTAATAGTTATGTGGAAAAAGGACTGCAACAGCCATGCGATCAATCGGGATCTGCAGTTGTTCTTTGACAACGGGACTACAACAGTTCAGTATAACCGGATCTTTGATTTTAACTAGCACCGAACATGTGCGCGTCGAGGTTTATGATTCCACCGTACTCACGATCTTTGCGTTGTGGGTAGAAAATCGACACAATAGCGCTTGCGAACATTGAACGTGCAAAGGCCCTCGCATCTTGATAGTGTTTGTCGTGCCACTCGGAACCTCAAAAATTAATTTTTTCAAACTCATGATTTTTCACTTCCATGTTGTAGGGGAATTGAAAGACGATTCCAACGAGCCAAAAATCACTCGATTCGGACTTAAAACGAAGAAGTTATTGACGAAACAAGATTTTCGACCAAGCCCTAGTGGGGTGTACATATCCGCAAGGCAATGCAAACGGGGCGGAATAATCCGAGGGCTACGGGATTAAATTGCGCCGTGTAGCATTGAAACAGGGCTACGGAATTAAGTTGTACCGAGAAGCACCAAATCAGGCCCCGAATTAATCGCCAAAGATCGCCGATTAATCGGATAATCCGATTAGTCACCAAAAAATCGCCGATTAATCGGCTTCATCTGCCACCCCTGCCGCTCGCCGTTCGCCGCCGCCATCGTTCGGGCCGCTGCTGCTGCCGCTGCGCGCCGCTCGATTCGCTGCCGGGTCCGCCGCCGATATGGCCGCCGGATTTTTTTTTTTTTTTTTGATGTTTTAGAGAGCATCGAAAATTGATGTACTGTGGAGTATCAACGGTCTTGTGTTCGGCCGTATCGAAGTTTGATGTACCACGAAAAATCGCCGACACGGCTTCATCCGCCACCGCCGCCGGCTGCTTGGTCGCCATCGTCGCCGCTGCGTGCTGCTGTTGCCGCTGCTGTCGCCGCGCGCTGCTGCCGCTTATCTGGGCAGCTTTGTGGCCACGGATGTGGCCGCTGGAACTTGCCGCGGGGTCAGGCCGCCGGGTTTTTTTTTTTTTTTTTTTTTTTTTTTTGATGTTTTAGAGAGCATCGAAAATTGATGTACCAGGGAGCATCAACGGTCTTGTGTTCAGCGTATCGAAGTTTGATGTACCACCAAAAAATCGCCGATTAATCGGCTTCATCTGCCACCCCTGCCGCTCGCCGTTCGCCGCCGCCATCGCCGCCATCGTCGCAGCCGTCGTCGTCGCCGCCGCCGCCGCTCGATCTGGCCGCCGGCTGTGGCCGCCGGTTTTTTTTTTTCTTTTTTGATGTTTTAAAGAGCATCGAAAATTGATGTACCAGGGAGCATCAACGGTCTTGTGTTCAGCGTATCGAAGTTTGATGTACCACCATTGCAACGAACCATTGCTTATAATATATTTTGATGTACTACGGATCATCGAAGTTTGATGTACCAAAGAAAATATACGGTGATCATTTGCTGCGCATCGAACTTTGATGTAACAAGAAGCATCGAACCTTTTTCTTGTTGATGGAAGTGGGTGATGGACACCTTTGACATGGGTGAGTGAAATGTAAAGTGGGTGAACGAAACCCCTGAAGAGGGTGAACAGATCTGAGGCATGCTGCCGCCACCGCCGCCGCTCGTGTTGGCCGCCGGCTTTTTTTTTTTTTTTTTTTTTCGCCTCGGGCGGCTTTTTTGGGCCGCCGGTTTTTTTTTTTTTTTTGAAACTTTTCGCCACGCTTTTCACGAACTGTTGCTTTTTGTTTTGAAAATTCCGCAACGGCTGTTGTGGTGTTATCTTTTCTCTTTGACTTTTTGCAACAGTTTTGTTGATCATTATTCTAGTTTCTCATGGAATTTTCACCATGATTTTGCTGCACTTTCGTGGCCCTTTTCTGGAATTTTCTGAGATGCTTTTCTGGAGGTTTTCCCTTGGGTATTCAGGCACCTTGAGATGTGGACAACTTGACAACTTTGCGATCATGACAAGATTATCGATTTTGTCATACAACAAACTTGAACAATGTAGATAATGCGTTATTTGAGAAGCAATTTTTTCGGACTTTGGACTTGAACATGCTTTCGCGGATCGAACATCCTGGCAACAACCTTGGTGATTTTTGCGGCGAGTCGGCTCCGGTGGCTTCCGATGCGATGGCCGGGCTATAGTAATTGTGATTAATCAACCTGGCAGAAGAATGCGAGCTGGACGGCAGTGATAGAAATCGAAACTGGATCCAGCCATGTTGTGGATCGAACATCCTACAACAGTTTTGATGGTATTTCACTACATCTTTTGTCGCGAAACGAGCGTTCCAGCAACACTATCATCAGATTTTGTAATGATGCGATTTTCAGTGGTATCCGCAGCTAATAGCTTGACAAATCAAACGGCGAATCTTGGTTGCGTAGTTGCGATCAACTGGACTGTAGTATGTGCGATTATCTGATCACAAGAAGTACTGCGATCGCTGGAGCTGATCTGTTATGATCAAACTAGTCTGCAGTGATTGCGATCAATCGACAGGCAGCAGATGATTTTCCAAAATGCTGGATCGCTTTTTCACGGACACGATTTTAAAGCATTTTCTACAACTTTTCTCAATGGGAAAGCACGATTTCTTTTCTCGTATATCCCCTTAGTCGGCGCCAATGTTTGCACCCAAAATTACTTTTGGGCACGAAACACGATGAATGGATAGTTTGGTATGTATTTTAAGGTTAGGAGATGAATTGAAGAACAAATAAGGAGACAAAGATTGACGCAGGTTTTACGTGGTTCGGCCTGGTGTGCCTACGTCCACGGATGAATCCCCTTGGGGAGAAATGTTTTATTGACTGTTGTATTACAAAGTATGTTTTTCTCTCCTATTGGCTACCCCCTTGACTGATTTTCTGTCTCCCTATTTATACAATGAAAAATATAATTCCAATGTGAACATAAATTGCATTAACTGCCCATTTATGCTCCTATAATGAATTCTATATGTAACTGCCCCCTTTATGTCTTCCTCATTCAATTCCATATGAAACGGCTGGAATTAATTCTGCATGTCCGAAACTGCTACAATTAGTGCTGCATGACTGAAACTGCTGGAATTCAATTCCACATGCCTTCATGATGATTTATGGCTGAAACTGCTGGAATGAATGTTGCATGGAACTGCACATTCATGTCTCCATGTAACAATTCTGCATAATGGATGGACTGGCAGACTGGATGGACGGGTCGGGTAAAGATAACTGGTCGGGCAGACTAGGTGGATCGGACGGGCAAAGATAACCGGGTCGGGTGATCGGATGGATTATTGGCAAAGATAACCGGGTCGGGCAGACTGGATGGACTGACGGGCAGCACAACTGGCTGGCAGACTGAAAATTGGCTGGTAATTGGTTATCCGTGTTGCTGGATGCAAGACATAAAATTGGCTAGGGGTGCGACTGACTTCGATAGTTGACCGTCGGTTGACTTTGACCATTGACCTTGACCGGACGTTAACTTTGATAGTTGACCGTCTTTGACCATCGACTGGCTTGTGCAGGCGAGTGGATTGCTTTGGTTGACTGGTTAGCGGGCTTAGATGAGGACCAAAAGATGATTCAAGTATCAATTTGGCCCATTAAGTGGTATTTTTACTTATGGTACAAACATTGATGACAGCACTTGGCAAATTATAGCTTCACACAAGATATGCAGATAACACAAGGTTTAGTGGGCATACATGGCATATCACTCACTACAGTATCATGTTTATGAGGATCAAGAGCTAGTTATTATGCACACAATTCACCATGCAAATACTGCACTAGGTGGTTGAGATGTATTTGCACACCTCACAGCTCATTCGCAGGGCAATACAAGGCTAACCTCAAGTCCTGCGCTTTTCCTTGCCTTCCTTGGGTTGGCTCAGCTGCACCACAGTAGCACAGGGGGTACCTGGTAGCTCAACGAAGAGTTTTAGTTCCCAAACTTGAAAAAAAATTAAAGCAAGAACATCAAAATGTTACTAGAATTCCAAAACAAGGATTTTGCAAAGCAACAGGTAAGCAACAGATGAGATGCAGCTGCAGATGAGTATGCTCAGGGTAAATGAGCAACATGCATTGACAGGTACAACTAACAGGCTTACAATGTAAGCTTCAACATGTGCCAATCAATGGGCTGAGGGAGAAACAGCTTTAACAAGCAAGGCTAAGAGACAATGAGCTAAAACAAGAATAAAAGACAAAACTTGCAAACTCAACAATGAGGCTTTACAGGGCTGGTGAAATGCAATGACTTATGATTGAAGTTAAAGCTACAATGAATGCAAAGTATATGACAGATGCATAGATGTAACAGTTAAGCTAATTTACACTAACACAGGGCTAAAAATAACAATGCAAGGTGAGAATATACAGGAGAAATGAAAATCAGTGAAGACAAGCCAATCTATCTACACAAAGACACGCCAATTCCTCGGCAACGGTGCCAAAAACTTGGTAGGCTTGGGAATGTGTTTATTTTTATACCTACTTGTTAAACCGCAAGTGCACGGTGTCTACAATGCAGAACTGGGCAAATACGGGTCGATCCCACAGAGAAATGGGGTGCTTATGTTGATCTATGGCTTTACTTAACTGATTTCTATGGAATGTAACACAAATATGGGGGTTTGTCGATACGACTAGGAGCTGTTGTGACAATGAACTAAGGCAGTGACAATATGGAAAGCACCAGGGTGGTGAATCCACCTTTATTCTCATGTGCAGGCAATCTAACTTAAGCCATATTCTTGAGCTTTCCCATGAAAGTCTAAACTAGATGTTTATTAACTAATTTTGCTAACTAACCCCTAGTATGAGTCATGAGTCTTCTTTACAAGACAAATGACTCATCACAGCTCATAAGCTTCATTGGTTAACTACTAATCATACACAATATCACATAGCAAGAATAAAACCTACTGTAAATATGCTTGACATGAAAATCAGGGGTTTCATCAACACCCTGGTAAACTAAATTAGAACATAACTAAGACAATTAAACTACAAATTACACTAAGTTTATGCTCTGGCTAGCCCAGGCATAAACTTCAAACATCCCCTCCTCACCATATTTATACATCTTACATCTTACATCCTTTCTAACACTCCAAACTTGCAATTAATGAAAACCCATACCTCTTTCTTCCCTTACTCGTCTCTGAATCGACCATGCAGGGGGTGTTGGTGAAACCCTAACTCCAATTATCTCTAACCTAGCTTCTAGGGTTGGAGAAGCTATGAGAGAGATGATTCGAGATAGAGAGGGAGAGCAAGTGGCTACTGATGATGACAGGAGATGGAGTGGTGGTGGTGATGATCTCTGCACGGGTATGGGAGGAGAAGAAAAAGGATGGGTTTCTGAGATTTCTGTCGGAGAAGAAAGAGAAAATGAAGATGAAAATGTGTTTGGTCGATGGGTTAGGTATAGGAGATTTTGGTGTTGAGCGGGCACAGCGAGAAGACGATGCGAAGGTTGGAGCGAGCGTCAGATGGAGGTGAGGCAAATCTAACGGCTCCGAGGAGACAGACTCGGATCCGGGTCGGGTCTTGGATAGCTTGGGCCCATATCTTGTAAGTGGGTTGTTCCTTGTTGGGTTGCAACTGTTGCGCGCGCGGGCTTTGGATTTTTGCTCCATAGACGCTTGCCTCCAATTTTCTGCTCTTTTGGCTCCTCAAGTTCTCCGAGCTTTATTTACTACCTAAAAACACAAAATTAATTAATACAAATATTTATTCTTGAAAACAAAGAAAATACCGAATCTGGGATAATATCTGATTTCTGAGCACAAAAGATGAGTTAAATGCCAATAAAAAGGTGTATAAATATGCAATATTTGGCACTCATCATGTATATGTGTGCTTTATTGGTAGAAATGTGTCCTTGGGTTCCTCGACATTATCATATTTGTTTGTGTCATCTTAGTTGTCTTGAGGTTATTATATTGTATTGGATCTTTCGAGATGGTGTTAAATTTGTATTCTCTTGTTTGTTGCAGACAATGCTGACTTGGGAACAGCTCAAAAGAAAGCACATCAAGGTAATCCATACTCCTATCTTGTTGTGCGAACTAATCAATAATTTTGTCTTCTTGTTTACAATATTGATGAACCGAAGATATGGTACTTATTGATTGGTTTCTCGATCTGATGTTTGACAATTGGGTGCTTTTCAGGTTAAGCAGATGAAATGATACCAAGATATTTTCTGATTTTGGAGACGATTCTGAGGATGATAGCGATATGAAAGTAGAAATTGTTATTAGTCGCCGAAGTGCTTCTCACTTCAATAACAAAGCATCTACAAGAAGTTCAATTACTACAGTGCTTGAGAAGACTTCGTCCTATCACTTTATGAGATGAATATTTTTAGTCAGTTAATAGAATGTGGAGTTGTTTGTTTCCTATATAGTTCAGCTGCAGTGAGATTATTAAATGGTTGATGTTCATGTGAATGATAAATTGAGGCTCTGTATCATGACTCAATATAGACATATGAACTCGTTTTATTATTTTTAACCTATTACTTGAAGATATGTCTAGTACATCTTGTACAAGTATGCTCTCAGTAGTGATTTAGGCAATAGGGGATATGATCCCATTCTGGTTTTAGGTCTATCTTGGGTCATGATGTTTTCCATAACTTTCTAGGCAACATTTGGCTACAGGATGCCTAGTGTAATAATCCATACTTATCATATTGCAGATATCCTGGCTTCAACATTATATCTATGTTGAGAGGTCTATTCAGATGCTAAGAATGTTGAATGAGCTAAGAACATAGAAAATAATAATTTACATATCAATCATCACTTAGTATGTCGAAGGGGCTCTCTTATGTTAAAACATTCTGCTTGCTATGATGACTTTTTTAATCGTTATTTCTTTTTTTTTAGTACATAGACTATCCAAAACATGGGGGTAGATTAGGAATTAATTAAATATATGAATAATGGGTGACCCTAATATACTATTTATATCCCGTTTTGTCTTTTTCTTTTATCCCCAATTAATATAAGTATCCCCAATTGCGCGTTCTTTAATAACTCTCTCCCAAGCTATCCAATTTATTCTCTTTTTTTTTTCAGTTGAGAATCTTAAGAAGCCCCAGAGAAAATTCCTCATTATCAGATTGAGTTTCTTCTCCACAAGACTGACATTTGGAAGATTGAGTTTCTACCTACTTTTGTGAAAATTCTAGATATGATTATAGGCCCACATCATATGTAATACTAGTTAGTTCTTTACAAACCGAGAAAATGAACTACATGAAAACCACTTAGACACACAAAGGGTGGGCCTACCCCAAAAGAAAAATAGGGGGTCCCATTTTTGGTTAATGTTGTGAGTGTGTAGTTTTCATATAGTTCATTTTCTCCGTTTGTAAAAAAAAAATTGTACTCATTATTACAAAACACAAGTAAGGATAAACTATTGGTTACGAAAGTTTTAGTGAATACTTGATAACTTTATTGACAAATCTTACACTTTTGCCTTTATCGACTAATCAAATCTTAAAAATTAAAATCCTACACACTACACTATTGGCCCGTTAATCAGTGGTTCTATATGAAATTATGAACCACTAAAAAAAGCCTTTTTTTCTAGTTTTTCATCTCCTTCTTCACCGTTTTTTTTCTTCTAGTTTTTCATCTCCTTCTTCACCGTTATTCAGCCTGGTTTTCCCTATCGCCATGAGCGGCTAATCAGCCGTTCATAGGCTCTGAGGATAGGAAAGCACTAAAATAAATGGATTTATGCTTAATGGGGTCATATTAGAATAGGGATAGGTTTAATTTTTAATTGGAAGCTCATTAGTGGTGGTGGTAGTCGAGAAAATCTCAAGTTCTACAAGATACAATCGGTTGCGTTTGATTATCAATCTCCCTTGTCAGGTAATGATTATGATTATCCCTCATCAGTCTGAATACACGCTTTATCTTCCCTATGTTCTGCCGGATTTAGAGAAATCTTTTTCAATTTAACCCTAATAAATTGACATCTGCTTCAATTCCTGAGTTCTAAAATTACACCTGTTTGATATCGATTAATAACCTAATTTCTACCCAATCGTTGTTAGATTAGGCTCTGTGAAATCATCATACCTATTTAATTAGTGATGCAATTTTTAATCTTTCTGAAACCCTAATTTCCACTATATATTAACCTTATCAAGATGTATTCCAATACCCTGTTATGCTTTCTTCTCTCTGATTACCTATAAACTTCTCCCCCTTATCCCAAATCTCAAAACCCTTGAAGTAGCTTCCCAGCAGAGTTTCAGTATCACCATGCAAGCTGTTTGGCATGGTGATGTTTCCAATTTAACCAACATGTTACAAGCCTCTCTGAATCTGAGTAATGGTAGGCAGTTTGATTTAGAAGACATAATACCACCAAGGTTTATGAACAATGAAAAACTTTGGACAAGCTGCTTGTTAGGAGTCTTTGTTTGAACTGGGTTGTAAGAAACAACCGGGATGTCGAAAATGCACTCTTATTTCGGTGGAAGATTCAAGGAGGACTTTCACAAATCTCTTAGTGAACTAATGTTTCGATTAGGTTTGAGAGAGAGGAAGAAATGTATAGAGTCTTAGCAGTGACTACAAGAGTAGTCTATGGTGATCTTTTCTGCATCAAGAAGTGGGATAAGATAGAGAGAGTGGTAAATTGGATTACAACTGAAGAAAAGTTCTTCATTACAGTGCATAATCTAACCCAAGCACAGGTGTCTAGTGAAAACTTAAGAAAATGGTAGCTACTCTATAACTATTAGATATAGCATTAGATTCAGGCAGAAACTCACTTTCAGTGTATATGCTGAAAATGAGATGGGCTACAACAATGAAGTCTCATTCCAATTCCACCACTTTCCCAATAATTATTGTGGATTCTGCAAGGTGATTAGTCATATACAGGATAACTGTGAACAATTTGTAGCTTACCTACAACAGATTGAAGAGCAACAAGCTGAGGCAGATGCTGTAATGGCTGTTATGCATAACATTGATGAACAACAAATGGAACAAGAGATTTTACAGCATCCAGCACAGCAGGTCATGCATAATGACATGATGGGTTTTGATGAAAATAGTTTAGTTGACTCTGAGGAAGAGCAAGCTGCTTCTGAGATCACTTGTTCTGACTATCTAAAGCAGTTTGAAGTGGATCATGCTAGCCAAGGCAAGATCGAGAGACTCGAGATCGAATGAGAATACTATACTTCATGTTACTAGTACTCCTCTAAAAAATGTAACTACTTATAATACTGCGGGGTTTGTGATAACAAAGACTCTTACATGTGGAAGATGGTACACAAAAGAGAAAGACACGGTTACTCTTTGAACATGGAGGCTGGTTTTTTGGGTAACACTACTTCTTCACAGAAGCCATACAACTTGGATTTGGATTACAGCAGAAACTGGCAACTAATGCAATCATATTTCCACTGGGATGTACCCCTACCAGCTTCTAAGAAATTGAAGATCACTGAGATTGAGATGAACTGCCAGCTACCTGAACAAGTTACTGAGCTTCCAAAAGACATCCATGTTATTAAAGAGCAAGATAATCCCGACACTACAAGATCTCTTCCCCATCAGTGGTTTAGTGGTGAAGGGTTTATTGCCTCTCTAGCAAATAGAGACCCCAAGGCTAAGGGTAAAGAGATAGCCAAATTTGGTTGAAGCCTATATGACCCCTCTTTCAAAGTATAAATCTATGACCCAAAGTGCAGACCTAGAATCGAGCCTATGAATATTTTTTTTGGGTTGCTTTTGCTCTAGTCTACTATCTTGATAGTTGTTTCTTGTTGTTTTTTATCTCTTTTCTGCTGTTCTTGTTTGATTCCTTTCTGTAGCTTTTGTTGTTGTAGTTCTGTAACTAGAAATTTTTTTGTGTTCCTAGTCTGTGTATTCTGTAGCCAGTACATACTGTATAATAACTTTCATGTTTAGTATTTCTCTGTTAACCCATCTCTCTTATGTTTCTTAATCCCATTGCACCCTTTTGCTTTTTTGCTCTTAATTCTCTTCCTTTAATTCTTTAATTCTCTTCCTTTACTTTCCTTGTTCTTGTAGAATTTTAGCCCTATTTTGTTAAGCTGGATTCTTTTATTGTTCCGTGTTATTCTTGCTAGAGATTATTCCCCTCTTATAACTATCATCTCATTCAATTCATTTATTGTGAATCTCCATACGAAATTTTAACTTAACTCTTAACATTATGAAAATTATGTCCTGGAACGTTCAGGGTATAGGTACTCCCATCACCAAGGATCATCTCAATTACCTTTGCCAATTCTACAACCCTGACATTGTTTTCCTAGCTGAGACAAAAGCGCCATTGTCTCGAATGGATATTTTGTTTAAAAAATCCAAGTTTCATGATTGGTTTATTATTCCATCTGTGGGACTAGCGAAAGGGTTAGCAATTTCCTGGTATAACAACATAGATATGAAATTAATATCAGCAAAATACAATGTTTGTCATTTCGAAGTATCTTTAGGCGATGACAAATCTTTGCTCACTTGCGTTTATGGTGCAATTGACTCTGATGAAAAAATCGAACAATGGAATTATATCTCAGGGCTGGCTCAACATGCGAATAAGCCTTGGGCCTTGATTGGAGATCTAAACATCATTTTGGATCCGGAGGAAAAACAAGGGGGAAACAAGGCCAGTTCCAGCAGCAAGAATACCATCATCCAGATAGTAGACGCAATTGGACTACAAGATGCGGGATATGAAGGTGCCCCGTTCACATGGTCAAATAACAGAAAAGCAAATGCAAACATCTGCGAAAGAATTGACAGAGCTTTGACATCTTTTCGCTGGGCCCAGGTATTCCCGGACACTAAAGTATCTCATTTACCTAGAGTTGGATCAGATCACACTCCAATTTTATTAGATACCAAACCGAAAAAAATAAAACTCCAAAAACCATTTAGATGTATCAGATCTTGGATATCTTACTCAGACTTACACGAGGTAGTAAAAGCTTCTTGGGATCTACACTCCAATTTCACAACAAATGAAAATTTCTCCCTGAAACTTCAACTCCTGTCCTCGGATCTTTCCCAGTGGAATACAGACGTCTTCGGCAATATACATAAAAATATCAGGCTCCTAAATAATAAAATTGAGAGCATCCATAAATCCGGAAATATCGCCAGGGACATAGACAGGCTTAAAAACCTTCAAGCGGAGTTAGGAAAATTGTACGAGATTAAAAATGATTATTACCATCAACTGTCCAGAGATAAATTTTTCAAAGAACATGACAGAAATACATAGAATACTTCCATGCTACTGCCTCCAATAGGAAAAGAATCAACTCCATCAATACCCTTAGAGAACCTTCTGGGCTTTGGCTTTCGGAAGAGATCAAATCTACTCTCTCCTGACAAACCACTTTACTCATATCGGAACATCTCAGATAAACCATTATAATTTTGACTTATCCAGTTTCATAAAGCCATGCGTTTCTGAAGAAGAAAATCTTTCATTACTAAAAATCCCTTCAAAAAATAAAATTTGGCTCACTCTCTCCAATATGAATCTATGGGGCTCGCCGGGACCGGATGGATTTCAGCCGGGCTTTTTTAAGGCTAATTGGGAAGTTTTTGAGTCGGACATCGTCAACACGATGCAGGATTTCTTTAAAACAGGTATCCTCGAAGAGAATATAAATTATTCTTTCACTACTCTCATCCCAAAGATCTCAACCCCACAAACTCCGGCTGATTTTAGACAAATAAGTTTAAGCAACACCATATACAAACTGATCTCAAAAATTCTAGCTAATAGATTAATTCCCATTCTCAACAAAATTATATCCCCCAATCGGCTTTCCTACTGGGAAGACAAATCACAGAAAATATAATTATAGCTCATGAGATCATCCATTCTATGAAAACCTCGAAGAAATCAAAGGGATCTCTAGCCTTGAAATTGGATCTTTCTAAAGCTTTTGATAGAGTAGAGTGGAATTTTATTGAAAAAGCTCTACTTAGCTTTGGATTCGATGAAAGGTGGACCGATCTAATTTTACAATGCATATCCACCACTTCTTACTCAATCCTCCTAAACGGTTCACCTGGGTCAAAATTCAAAACCTCAAGAGGATTAAGACAAGGAGACCCACTCTCGCCTTATCTCTTTCTGATTTGCATGGAAATTCTTTCCAGGCTTCTTGATAATGCAATATCAGAGAAAAAAATATCCGGTTTCCAAATCAATAAAACTTCTCCAAATATATCCCACCTCTTCTTCGCAGATGATTGCTTCCTCTTTACAAAAGCTGATATGGGGGAATCAAAAAACCTTATGGAAACCCTATCCCTTTTCGGAGATATAACAGGCCAAATGATAAACTTACAAAAATCCAGTGTCTATTTCAGCCCAAAAATTCATCCTAAACATGGAAAAATCATTGGTAAGATCCTGAAAGTGCCCCTGATGACGAAAAATGACAGATACCTTGGCACACCACTTTTCTTTGATAAGAATAGGAAAGCTCACTTCGAACCACTTCTTCAAAAATATTACTCCACTCTGCAAGGCTGGAAATCAAAACTCTTATCTCAAGCAGGAAGAACCGTTCTAATTAAATCTATACTTCAAGCTTTCCCAACGTACCAGATGTAGGTGCTTGCTCTTCCCAAAGAAACCCTGAACCAATTGGATCGTATTCAAAGAAATTTCTGGTGGAATAAAGAGGGTCAAAAAAGACAAGGAGGATTCATTAGAGCCTGGAAGTACATTTTCCAGCCCATTGCTCAAGGAGGATTGGGTATAAAGAATCCTCATCTATTTAATATAGCCCTTCTTAATAATAGAAAAAGATCTAACTATGGGCAAAAATTATCAAGGCAAAATATTTCCCAAACTCCCATCCTCTAGAAGCTTCTAAAAGTTCCAACTTATCATGGATTTGGACAAGCATCAGAAAAGGCCTAGATTTAATTAAAGGAAACTTTATCTGGCAAGTGAAAAATGGAAACTCAGTTAAAATCTGGGAAGATAGATGGATTCCAAATTCGGATATACCATCTCAACCTCAAGACTCTCAGGAAACAGCACCAACAACATTCCAAGAGCTTATTAATGAAGATAATACATGGGACCAAGAAAAACTGAACAGTTACTTTAATCCGGAAGTGAGAAATAAAATCCAAGCGATATCTCCAAATAAACAAGAAGAAGACAAAATCAAATGGTTACATTACCAATCAGGAATCTTCTCAGCTAAAAACATTTACAAATTTCTAGCTGATCAAATTCAAGAAGAGGATAATTTACTCATAAACTTTCCATGGAGAAACATCTGGAAAATCTAAGCAATTCCAAGAATCAAACTTTTTGTGTGGAAGTTAACTGGGAAAGCTCTACCCACATCTTCAAGATTAGGAGCACACAATCCGGAAATTGATCAAAATTGTCACCTTTTTTAGCTTCTCCTTGGGTCATTTGACTATTTCAGATAACACAGACTCAATCACAATATGGGTTAAAAAGTGGATTACAAATCCTGATATGGATAATTTGAAGGAGAAAATAGCTACCATATCTTGGTTCATTTGGAAGTACAGATGCACGGTGGTTTTTGAAAAGATAACCCCAAACCCAAGGCGCTTAATTGATCAAATCAACAATTTCTTGCAGTCCATCCCCCAAAATCATAAAATAAAAGATCCGGATAATAACTTGACTAACGATCATCAATTCCAAGTGGTCAAACATAGAGTCCGATTGGATAATATTTATACATGCTTCTTACAAGGAAGAGGATTGTTCAATCGGATACGCCCACATAGTCTATTCAGTAGATTTTCAGTCCTTTATGAATGTCTCAGCGGGTTCAGAAACAGCCACTTCAGCTTTTCATGCGGAAGCTAAAACTTTACAAAAAGCACTCACATGGCTAAAAGAAAATGTTCTTTCCAGCGTTACACTAATAACAGATTGTAGAGTCTTGGCAGACTGCATCAACAAGGACTACACAAGTCCTTTCTGGACAAAGTTGAAAATACGGTGAAAACAATAAAGACATCTTTAAGAGAACTTCCTCAAAGCTCGAGTAAGATACATAAACCGAAAATTCAATTTGGCAGCAGACACAGTGGCAAAAGAAGCAAGGATAAAGAGCCTTCAACACTTATCAACGAAGATTCAACAAAGAATTAAGGTTTTTAGTACTATATCTAATGTGTTCGATAAAAATGACATTGTAAACCTCGTGTATTATATTTGCTAGTTAATATATTTTGTCTTTTCATAAAAAAAAAAAAAAAAAAAAAAACCACTAAAAAAAGCCACATTAAAACCGCGACAGCAGGTCCCTCCCCCGGAGAAGAGTTGGGGCTATTTTTGGGCCAACAATTTTAAGATAGGTGAGAAAGACGGTTTATTGGTGGTTTATTTATTTATTTATTTTTGACGGTTTATTGAGACTTTTTGCCCGTAAATAAGGGATTTTAATGCCCACTGGATATGCTTTCAGGATGCAGGCGAGTTTGGGGGAATATATTCGCCACGGTTTGTCTTGAACTACTCTTTTCCGTTAGGGTTTACGATTTATTCGGATCCTGCAAACTTCTTCTAAGAACTTCCCACCTTTATCTCTCTGACTCTGTAGATGACAGATGACAGATCCGAAAGAAGTTCAGCCCGGTGATTCTTCCGGCGGATTTCAAACCCCTTCTGCTGTTTTTGAGGTTTGATTTTCTTATTGCTCATTGAAGTGGTTTTGGTTTTATTCTGTTTGCATAAAGTGTCAATATTTTTGGTTCATTTGTGGATTTTAAGTCATGATGTTATGCGCTTTCAGGTAATCGACGGTGGTTCTAATATGAAACATGAGACGAAATCAAATATTATTGAGATTAATTCATGTGTGAAACTCTTTGAAAACCTTTGGTTAAACGAGTCCAAGGATAAGAATCTTGCATTTTCTCCGTTTTCAATTTTTGCTGCTCTGGGTATATTAGCATCTGGTTCAAGTGGTAAAACCTTGAAACAGATACTAGAGTTCCTCAATCATGAACAACTAGACGATCTTAACAGTGTTAGTGCGCGTATAATTGAGGAACTAATTCAAGGTGAGACAGGTGTTAATGAAGAAGGTCCCAAATTATGTTTTGCTAGCGGCATTTGGGCCACAGATAGGCATGCCCTTAATCCTGTCTTTAAAGAAACTGTGAGTGCATCCTATAAAGCAGAAGTTGAGTCTGTTGATTTCAAACAGGTAAGATGGACATAGTAAATAGTGATCAGATTGATATTATATATGTTGTTATTGTTTATCGTCTTCATATTAATTCGAGATATAACAATTGTTTGTGTTTTGTTTATGTAACAATTTTGATGTATGTAGAGCGAAGTAGCTCGGTCGAACGTGAACAAATGGGTTGACAGAAAGACAAATGGCTTAATTAAGGGTATCCTTCCCCATGGATCTATCAATAGCAGGACAGTGGTTGTAGCCGCAAATGCACTCTATTTCAAAGGATCATGGCAACCCGATCAATTTAATCCTGAACTAACTGATGAAGGTACATTCTATCTGCTTGGCGGAATATCAATTAATAAAGTTCCATTCATGTTTACGGAGGAAGAGTATCTATTTATTTCATGTTACGAGGACTTCAAAGTTCTTAAGCTCCCATACAGAACTTTAGAAGTGGCTGCTGAAAAGAAAGAAAAACGTCGCAAGATTGATAAGAGTAGTACTCAGTGTTTTTCTATGTACATAATTTTACCTAATACACGAGATGGACTTGGGGAAGTGATAGAGAAGGTGAGTTCTGATTCAGCCGGTTTTTTAGGTAGGTATCTCACAACTGATAAGGTTGCAGTGGACAAATTCAAGCTTCCAAAGTTCAAGATTTTATTTGATTTTAAAGCAACAAGAGTTCTAAAGGAGTTGGGGTTAGAATTGCCTTTCCATGCGGGAAAAGCAGATTTGACTAAGATGTTGATGGTTAAGGAAGGGGAAGAATCCATTCGTATTTCTGAAGTCATCCACAAGTGTTTTGTTGAAGTTGACGAAGAAGGAACTGAAGCTGCTGCTTGTACTGAGGACTCCATAAACGACTCGTTTTGTTCCGGGAATACTCCTCCTCGGCCACGAGGAATAGACTTTGTAGCAGACCATCCTTTCATGTTTATCATTAGAGAGGAAAAAAGTGGGGTAGTATTGTTCACGGGACATGTTCTGAATCCCCTGTTAGACTCATGAGTATTACTCCATGATTTAAGTTTTTCATTTACATTTTAAATCATCTTTATTCTAATCGTGGAAATAAATACTTTTTCTTCCCACCCTATCAATTCTTGCAGATGGAGTCCTTGATATGTACATAGTCAATGAAATGAATTGGTGTCCCATTATGACTTCCCTGCGGTATCGGTGTTTCTGCCCAAAGCTTGCGGCACTGCGCCATACCAAATGCCACCAAAATACCACACCCAGTTTTCATTAGCATATATAAGTGCCATTTAACTGCAATGCATGCGCTTATTTCGCATAATAACGGCGCAAACTATGATCGGTTCCCTAATGGTTCATTATATAATAACAATGCTAGAGTTTGGAAGAATTATGATTAGCATGGCTTCACAGGATTTAAACATTTACACTTAAAAGACTACTAATTACTGCCACAAAATGATGACTGATATCCCTCTGCAACAAATTTAATGTGCAATATAATGCAATTGCTCATGTAAACTCGAGTTTTCCAGTACTTGGACTCTGATTATTCATTTTAAAAAATTGGCTCTGAGAACTCAGATAGCTGTCAGGGGTCATTAATTACCCAAATGTAGAATCCATAATTTAAATCCACTGCCATATATGTGCATTCTAGATGAAAATCTGAAATGCTTAATTACGGTGATAAATGCTGACTTGAAAAACAAAATGTTATGAGGCAAAAGAGGAAGAATATCTCACCAACAACCATTATTTTCTCTATGTCACTTCTAAAATCTCCCGTTAGGACACCAAATCAAAAAGTTCAATAATAAATGTCTAAACTCCTCTTTAAATAGACCCATCATTTCCTCTTCTCTACCACAACCCTATTTTTGTAATAGGTTTCGCATAATTTGCACTGATCATCCTATATCACAGATTTTCTCTATGTCGCATATCAAGGATACATCAAACCAGCCTACTACAGATCGTTCGGTAAGTAACCATACTGCAACTCCAAAACTTTTTTTTTTTTTTGCATGGTTTGAATGTAATGATTACTGGAACTAAATTCTCAAGTTTTTCAGCAATCCAGGCAACGGTATAAGCCTGATCTATCTGGCATCCCATCGTTGAAGGGTAATGTTTATCCCTTCCAAGTTTCCCTGAGTTCCTACAGTCCAAGTGCTCCGCCTGTCCTTCCTAGTCGTCCTGCTTCCCAGTCTTCAAGTTATCTAGAGCCTCGAGGAAAGAAAAAAACTGATATGTCCTTTCCTTCTCTCGTAGCTACTTCGTCTAGCAATCCAATGTTGAAGCGGGATTTCATGTCAGTCGACGGATCCTCGTCATTAAATTCATTCCAAGAACCTGGGGAAAAGGCGACGGATCTTCGTCATCCGTTTGTGATCCAGCATTCCCCCTGGTTGAATCCAAATCGTGCGAGCATCCCACCGATGAGGGGTAATATCAATCCCTTAGTAGATCTTAGTTCCTTCAACAGTGCTTCGCCCCTATTTCCGCCAGTGTCCTTATCTGAAGGGGAGTGCGCTATCATTCTTAATCAGGCTTCTTCCCAGCCTTCAAATCATCTAGAGTCTCAACAAAATCAAAAAACTGATATGCCCTTGCCTTCCCTGGTAGCTACTTTGTCTAGCAATCCATCATTGAAACGGAATTTTTCTTCTGCAATTGAGGGCTTAGATTCTTCCTTGCAAGAACCCGTGGAAAGGGAAATGAATCCGCAAACTCCCTCGTTCCCTGATTTACCTATAGATGCCCATAATACCTTTCAGATGCAGGAGTCCCTTCAACATTTCGAGTATTCGTTCCAAGTGGTAATACTATTTCAGATGTTTTTCCTTTGCTCTCTGTGTCTATATCATAATTGTCGTGTTTTTGCTGCAGTCTGATCTTCAGGCCAAGGGGTCTTATGATGAGGAACAAAATCATGTAATTGGCAACCAGATAAACACAATTCAAGCATCTTTAGAGGGTGAACGGCGACTGAGGGAGCAAGCTGAAAGGGCACTAGAGGAAGAACGGCGATTGAGAGAGCAAGTTGAAAGGGCACGAGAAGGTATTTACTTATTCATCATTTGTTGTGTGTACTGTCTTGAACCCATTTGTTTTCCTAGGGTAGTGCCCCGTACTGATGCGTAATCTGACTGCATTCTGTAGCTGCTTTTGGAAGGATCAAAGAATTAGAGGGGAAACTTTCTGCTGTCGAGCAAAAGTTGGAGCGAAAGCATGCTGACAATGCTTACTTGGTGAGGGCTAATAAGCGCTTGCAAGCTGATGTTAAAAGAGCTGATGAACACGCGCGCGCTCTCGGACTATTATATAAAGGCTTAACCGACAATTAAATGAATCTCATTTCCTAGTATGATAAAATGATTTATGGTTCCCAAATTTTCTTGTATGATCTCTAAGAACATGAATTAGTTTCTGAACTTTCAACTTTCATATCATGCATTAGTTTTTAAAGTGGTTTTACGTATTTTGTGAACCTTATTCGACCACTTTTATGTACCTGTTCATGTTTGGGACCATTTGCCCATTGATGGTGTTGGGTTGCTTGACCACTTTTTTACATAAATACCAGCCTGTCTATTACTCAGTAAATTGGTTCCGACCGGAAGAATAAGAGCTGTCAAGGGGCACTAAACAATCCAAATTTTGAATCCATAATTCAAAATTCACTGCCATGCATTTGAAAACAAAATCTTAACGTTGCAAAATAGGAAGAATATCTTACCAACAAACCATTAATATTTTCCAATCAGGTCTGAAATGAAATGTTCAGAAATCCAAATTCACTGAACCAAATATTTAATGTTTCTTTCCTTTTAGCCCCCTATCAGAACTTCAATGATATACCATAAGTGTCAAAACTCCCCTTTAAATACACCCATCATTTCCTCTCCTCTTCACTACCAAAACTCAGGCAAAAACACAACCAAGTTCTTTCATCGGTTTCACACATTTTGATTTTTTTTCTCCATGTCGAATAACGTGAATACTCCCTTCCAGTCCACTGAGGGTCCTTCTGTAAGTAAAAGTTCATCTCTAAAACTTTTTCTATTACTTTTCCTTCGCATGTCTGAATCGTTTCTTGGAACTAAATTCTTGATTTTTTCCAGCATTCAAGGCGTCGTCTGTATCCTGATTCTGCTAGGAACCCGTCAATGACAGGCATTCAATTTAATCCCTTATTTGTAAACCCGAGTTCCAGCCGTTCACCTCTTGTTCCACCGGTTCCTTTGTCTCAAGGGGAGCGGCATCAACCTATCCTTCCTACCGGTGTTGCAGCTTCCCAACATTCAATAAGTCATTTAGAGCCTTGGCGTGCTTCCTCTAGCAATCCTTCATCTAAGCGGGATTTTGCTTCCGCGTTTGAAGGCCTTGATTGTAGTTCTATGTTTAGACAATCTGTAGAAAGGGCGGCCGTAGATCCACAAACTGGATGGTTCCCCGATATCCAATCACCAGAAGATTTCGAGTATCAGTGCCGAGTGGTAATCCTGTTGCCAATACTGTTTCAGATGATTTCCTTTCTTTCTATGTCTTTATTCTAACTTATCGTCGTGTGTTTTTGCCGCAGTTTGCTGTTCGTTCCAAGTGGCCTTATGATGCAATGATTCATAACGATATTTGGGCCACGAAAGCAGAGGAACAGAATCATGTTCTTCGCAACCAGGATACGATCCTAGAATCTTATCGCAGGAATGCAGGGGGGGGAAAATCATGTTCTTTGCTACCCAATAGGCACAGTCCAAGCGTCTATAGAGAAGGAAAGGCGATTGAGGGAGCAGGCTGATCAGGCACGAGAAGGTATTTAATTATTCATTTGTTGTGTATTGTTTTGAACGAATATTTTCATATGGTAGTGCCCTAATCTTACTGCATTCTGCAGCCGCTGATGAAAAGGCCAAAGAATTAGAGGGGAAACTTGCTGCTGTTATGCAAGAGCTAGAGCAAGAGCGTGCTTACATGGACCATATGCTGGAGGTTAATACGCGCTTGCAAGCCGATATGGAAAGAGCTTTTTATGGTTTTATGGAAGTTTCGAAGTTCAAAAATGGATGACATAAAAATACCTTAAATAAAATGTTCATAAAATGGCATTCATGTTCGAAATTTAATGAATTCATTTTATTGTTTGATCTCTAAAAAAATGATTTATGCCCGAAATTTATGTTCTCAAGATCATCTGAATCTGTCCGTCTTATTCATAGGTTTACAAAGACGATTTAATTTTGCAAATTTCCTTCTCGAAACGTGTGTGTATTTACAAATGACCAAATTATATGGTTCATACTTCATATAATACTTTATCACGCCATTACCAAATTACCATTATCTATTGTATTTTATATTCTAATATATTATATATATACCAGTTTTTTTTTTTTTTTTTTTGGACACACGCTCTTGTTTCATCATTATACATTGCATATTGGCATAACAAATCTGCAATGTGATTTACACTTTTTTGAATTACATAAAACCAAATATCATGAAAGATACTAACAGTATTCTGAATCCTACAAGTGAAAAATATGATGCTCCAGGGATTGGCTTGTTGACAGTTGATTGCATCCCCTTCAATTATCACATCAGTAAGATTAAGATTTTTCTTCAAATCCAAATTACATACCTTTGTCTCATGACTCTCGTCCATCAAAGAAGAAGTTGTATAAAAATCAACCTGGAACCCGAAAAGTGTTATTGAATGATCCTGAAAGAACTTCCACACGGGTAACATAATAAGATTTCGTCCAACATAAAATATCTTCTTTGTTCTACTTTCCAGAGATTGTTGAGATATTATTCGAAGAAAAACTCTGTAGTAACAAATCCACATATTGATTATATAATCAAATTCCACAGGAAATCTTCAATGGCTATGAGAAATCGCTGCAAAAGCGCATAGAACTAACATATGGCATAAACTAGCCAATGTCATTATTCAATGAAATAAAATAAAATAAAATAAAAGAAAAATAAAAAAATCTAAACCCTAATATTGCAAAAGCGTAATTTTTTATTGAAAACCAAATCAACAAACTAATATTTCTAGATTTGCTTGGTAGATCTGAAATCCAACCGAGTAAATCTAGATTAAAACGGAAGAATTGAGAGAAAAAATAGGACGGAGAAAACTTAGGAATTTTTTTCTGGAAAAACGGTTATGCAGAGCAACTTTTGGATCAATTCCCAAAGTTGAAGATTGCAGTTTGAGCCTTATATCACCATTGTGCATGTTATTTGCTGATTATATTGGATATTTCATATTTATGGTTAATTGAATTTGTCTGCTGATTATAACCTTAAATTTTGTTGCTCTTCATCCACAAATACCCAACAAAACAAAATTTTCCACAAACCTATCACTAACCACAAACATTTGGATAATCTATTTAAACTATCACCCCAACAAAAACAAAAAAAACTACCTCACCATTGATTTTTATGCTTTTCTCACCACGAACACTATCAACACAAACCTATCACTAACCACCACCTGCTAGCGACAACACCACAACCATCACCGACCACCACTACCCGCAGCAAAACCACCACCAAGCACCGTACCACCACCACTACCACCAACCAGATCTGCTCCATCACCGACCGCCACCACAACCAAAAGAAATAGAAATTCATTTTATTGTTTGATCACTAAATATGATTTATGGCTCCGAAGTTTATGCAAATTTTTTCTTAATGATTTTTTTTTATTTTTGATCTCTAGAAAATAATTTACGGCTCCAAAATTGATGCTCTCAATATCATCTGGATCCTTCCGTCTTGTTCATAAGTTTGGAAACACAATTTTGTTTATGAAATTTCCTTCTTGAAACATATATGTATTTATGAATTACCAAATTATATGGTTCATATAATACTTTATCACACCATTACCAAATTACCATTTTGCATCGCATTTTATACTTTCAAAATCTTAGAGCATCTCCAATGGAGTATGGGTTTTAAAAAATATTGATGCCACCTAAGATTTTTGAAACTTTCAACAAAAAAAACCTCTCTAGTGGTGGTTGGATAATCAAAATTTAATATGACGTGGAAGTTTGAGTTTAGAGGAGAGTATGGGTTTTTGGAGACTCCTATCCATACCCACGTCATCAATTTGTTATTATTTTAATTATTTTTTAGATTTTGTTTCTATAAATAAGTGACAAGTATATCAAAATAGATATGGATACTACTACCATTGGAGATGAAAATAGATATGGATACAACTATCACTGGAGATGCTTATCAAAACAATATGTGTATTTGGATTCTATATTATAAAATATCATTTTTTTTTAGGTCTCCACATATGATAAATACCCATACTCCATTGAAAATGTTGTTATATACACCAGTTTGAACCTTATACCATTAATGCGCATGTAAGCATATTATATTGGATATTTCATATTTATAGTTAATTGAATTAGCCCACTGGTTATAACCTCAAATTTTGTTACTCTCCATCCACAAAACCCCAACAAAATAAATTGTTCATAAAAATCTCATTTAAAAAAAAAAATAAAAAAAAAACTCCACCATTCATTTTTGGGTATTTATCAAGACCAACCCACCACCACCCGCCAGCAAAAATACCACCACTACCTCCTTCTTCCACCACCCGCAGCAAAATCACCACCCAACACACTAACCAGCACCGTCACCGACCACCGCCACAACCAAAAGAAAAAATAAATAATGTAATCTCTCAATATCATCTGAATCTGTCTGTCTTATTCATTGGTTTGGAAACACGATTGAGTTTTGCAAATTTCCTTCTTCAAACGTATGTGTTTTTACGAATTACCAAATTACCATTCTCTATTGCATTTTACTTTCAAAATCTTATATATACCACTTTGAGCCTTATACCATGCAAATTTATTGTGACGGACCAGAGATTTTTTGCTTCAAACGGGTTGGGTTACGACCCGCTTGGCAAGCTCCGACTCTCTGATACGCCACTCGAGAAACTGGGCATTCAAATTTTTCGGACCAATTCGAATTTTGGCAAACAAATGCTCATCGATTTATGCTAAACTGCTTCAACAACAGCTAAACTCTGTTTCCATTCCAAGGATCATCGAATCCCTCAAACTTCTGTAATATTAGATATCATCGCTAACCAACCAAATGATATGAATCACCTTGTGCAAGTGAAAATCATCTCCCAAGCGAACACCAAGGTTCAGAGACTGAGTTTCTGCTGAACATATACCTCGTTTAAGGGTCACGTAAATATATGAATTGTCAGGGTAGTTCTGGATACCAGCCACCATCGGCTAGTGCCAATGGTCTTCCGGGTAGCCACCGAGGTAGGAATTTTAGATTAGTAATTGATCACCTTCCGCTTTTACATACAAATCCATCATCAACTCAAACATCACAAAATGATATATATTCAATAAAGCATGAAAATTGAATTATATCCATTAATACGCTAATGTAATATCACCACAAATGAATTGACAGATAAAACGACATGGATTACAATTTATTAATAACTATCAAGGATTTTAGTTCTTAGTCCCATGGTATCATTCCATCTTTAAATGTGTTTGTCTTTAGCAACCTGTTGCTGCTACAACTCTTCTTAGAAATGTTATTGGGGTTAACACGAAGCAAATGATGCCGCAATACACTAAGATCTACAGTACCACCAAAGTCTACCTGTTATTCTTTAGCATGGAGTCTAAGTAAGGTTTACAACTACTACAGGGAGGGTAGAAACACATTTGCATAAAAGTGTAAAGCAGCAACAATAACCAAGCAACATGAATTACAGATTAAGTGAATATTTTTACTATTGTTTTGTATTTCATAACACTTGGAAGTGTTAGTGGTGAATATTAGTGGTATCTATTTCGATATCCTGGTGTAGTTGGTGTTAGATTAGTAACTTATGAGATGGTGTTGTCACTGGGTGTTGTTGCTTAAATTTTGGATAGATCTTATATATAAAATGTGAAGGATAATTCTGGACTAGACACCGGTAGCTGGTATCATTTGGTGGAGTAGTGTGTACGACATGTATTGGTATAGTTGTTTGATAAGGTTCTGAGAAGTGAATTTCTCCTTAAAATATATGGATTGAATGCCTCCCAATTTCAGAGTGCCAGAATAGTTAACTCCTTCAATCATACTCCTGAAGTTATTAGCTGTGTATGGTGTTGAAAATGAAGATAATATTGTACATCATTTTGTTAGAATAGTTAACTCCTTCAATCATACTCCTTTAATGATACAAAGTGTCGTATTGAGATTGAACTTAATGTGATCTTAAACTATTTATGTGGTCTTTTAGTTATGACAATTTGTGTACAATCTTAAATGTGCATTACTGTTAAAGGGGTAAATAGAATTACTGGTTAAGCTTTAGTTTATATTTGATCTGTGGATGCTTCCTATACCCATTTCCTTTATAGTTTATATTTTATTGTCGTTTTCGTAAACTAAATTTTGGCGTAGACAGTGGAAAATATATAATAGCGAGTTTGGGATGGAAGAATTTGACTGCAGGTCAAGGGGTGGTTGTTTCTATGCAATTCATACCATCCACAGTAGAGAAAATTGTTTCTATTGAGGGTAGTTCATATTATCTAAATAAATTCATGATTTAATCATGGTCGTGCTTGATCCCTTCAAGCAACGGAGAGGGTACATAGGGCAGCCGTTATGCGGTTCAACACAACTATGCAAGGTTGTTCATATAATCTGAAAGTGTTGGTGCTTGACAGTTCATGCCATCTATTCGGAGATGATTGCAACCCTAGCAGTTTATAAAATGTTTTGGTAAGAGGTAGTTGCGATCTGGATGTTCATACTACTGTTGATGGTGGTTTTTAGACAAGGGGTAGAATCGTAAAACCCCATGACCTAGTGTTACCCGTAACACATTAACTAAGAGCATTTAACTCAGGTGTAAATAATTAATAGGGGTATTTTTCAAAATACCGCATTAGGGTTTTCAAACACGTAACCCTAATTCCAAACCAAGCCGCATATCGCGCACCATGGCAACAATGCCAAACCAAGCCGCATATGCGCACCATGGCAACAATGCCAAACCAAGCCGCATCTGCGCACCACGGCAACAATGCCAAACCAAGTCGCATATCGCGCACCATGGCAACAATGCCAAACCAAGACGCATATTGCTCACCATGGCAACAATGCCAAACCAAGCCGCATACTGCGCACCATGGCAACAATGCCAAACCAAGCCGCATACTGCGCACCATGGCAACAATGCCAAATCAAGCCGCACCCCGCGCACCATGGCAACAACGCCAAATTCCAAGCCGCTATGCCTTTGGCCCACGCCCAACATAGCGCCTAGGTTTGCAAGACTTGCAACTAGGTCAACATGGCCGCACGTGCCATTGGCACATGCCAACGCGTGCCGCAAGCCATATTTCCAAGCCGCTGGCGCCTTTGGCCCACGCTAAACATAGCGCCCTAGGTTTGCAAGACTTGCAACTAGGTCAACATGGCCGCACGTGCCATTGGCACATGCCAACACGTGCCGCAAGCCATATTTCCAAGCCGCCATGCCTTTGGCCCACGCCAAACATAGCGCCCTAGGGTTTGCAAGACTTGCAACTAGGTCAACATGACCGCACGTGCCGCAAGCCATATTTCCAAGCCGCTATGCCTTTGGCCCACGCCCAACATAGCGCCCTAGGTTTGCAAGACTTGCAACTAGGTCAACATGGCCGCACGTGCCATTGGCACATGCCAACACGTGCCGCAAGCCATATTTCCAAGCCGCTATGCCTTTGGCCCAAAACCAACATAGCGCCCTAGGTTTGCAAGACTTGCAACTAGGTCAACATGGCCGCACGTGCCATTGGCACATGCCAACACGGGCCGCAAGCCATATTTCCGAGCCGCTATGCCTTTGGCCCACGCCAAACATAGCGCCCTAAGTTTGCAAGACTTGCAACTAGGTCAACATGGCCGCACGCGCCATTGGCACATGCCAACACGTGCCGCAAGCCATATTTCCAAGCCGCTATGCCTTTGGCCCACGCCCAACATAGCGCCCTAGGTTTGCAAGACTTGCAACTAGGTCAACATGGCCGCACGTGCCATTGGCACATGCCAACACGGCCGCAAGCCATATTTCCGAGCCGCTATGCCTTTGGCCCACGCCAAACATAGCGCCCTAGGTTTGCAAGACTTGCAACTAGGTCAACATGGCCGCACGCGCCATTAGCACATGCCAACACGTGCCGCAAGCCATATTTCTAAGCCGCTATGCCTTTGGCCCACGCTAAACATAGCGCCCTAGGTTTGCAAGACTTGCAACTAGGTCAACATGGCCGCACGCGCCATTGGCACATGCCAAACACACACGCTGGTAGCCTAACTTGCAAACCGTGCAACCTACCACCAAGGCATTCCGCACATGCCAAACACACACGCTGGTAGCCTAACTTGCGAACCGTGCAACCTACCACCAAGGCATTCCGCACATGCCAAACACACACACTGGTAACCTAACTTGCAAACCGTGCAACCTACCACCAAGGCATTCCGCACATGCCACACGCGCCACTAGCAGCGCCACTTGCACCCAAGATGCAACCAACACTCGAGACATCGACACAAACCTGGGATGCTTCTTTAGGGTTTTGGTTTGGCGGTCACAAAGATGCGCGCGTACACTACGCTCACATTAAGAAAGCGTGAAAAGGAATAAAGCGGTCAAATAAAAGAGGAAATAATGGTGAAAAACGTTTTCGCCCATTAAACCATGCGGTTACCACCTCCTCCCATTATTTCACCCTTTACTCTCTTCCTTCATGAGGTTGGGTACGTTTCAATCTCGACTTGTATAAATAGGTCTTACTTATTTCCACCGCACAACAAGTCTCGGTCAGAGAAATATACTACACTTACACTCGTAAAGGCAACTTTGCAAGCTCTCCCAAAAGCTTCTATCTCTTGCAAGCTTCCTAAGCTTTCACTTTCCGATACAAGTCGAGATACTACTATCCTCAACACCTTTCTTTGCTTCCCTCCCCAAATCAACCCTTCTCCTCCACTTTGTGACCTAAGCAAGTCCTGGGAACGGCCATTTCTTGGTTTAGGCCGACTTGTACAGATCGATCTCCCGAATCTACAAAGTGCTCACGTGTAAAAGCACATTTGTTTAGGGTTTGAATCAATTTCTCACTCACCCACCGAAATTACCGAAATCAGCAGAAACAATTTTCACCCATAAACAATTGGCGACCACAAATGGGAGGATTGATCTATCGGATACAATATCAACTCCAACTCCCGATTTCGTTTTCCGAACGTCAAATCCCAACATGGTGAAACTCAGATCCGGAGCGGCCGCCGAGAACATCAACGCAGAACGCATCCCCGATGTTGGCGTCTCCCCATAACATTGTTACTTCACCCGGTGACAACAAAGAACATCGAATGCACTCCCTTAAGTGTAACACCGCCTATCACCGGGCCAGAGCCGCCGCCTCCTCTAGCGTCTCTGCACAACCCTCTAATCAAGGCAACGAGAATATCACTTCAGGTGTCACGCCCCCAGTCACCAGGGCTAGGGCCGCCACCGCGACCCAGAATGCTTCTTCCAGCATGGCGCCTCCGACAACTAAGGCTCCAATTACCCCGCCGACGGGACGAGAGACCGGAGGGACAGAGGAAGTCGCCTTACGTCACCATCGCCGATTTGATGGAACGACAGAGACGCTCGCTGTGAGCCCATACATGACATGGTTTCAACACAAAAGGAGGTGCTCACCTTTCTCAAAACCCCGACAGAGCGACTACCCCGTGAGTCGCATCCTCCGAGACGCCTAGAAACATCTCCAACAACCCCGACGCCGGCACCCTCAGGCACGCTCCACTGGATGAAGAAACTCGCACTAGAGTCCCGTTGGAGAGAAATCAACCACCAAATTTCGTCACGAGAGAAGATTTGGAACAACTCCTACGTGACCGAATCAAGCATGATGAGTTCGATGTACATCATCACCAACCCCTTACCCGTACGAAATACGTAGAGAGAATCCCTCTCCCAAGGGGGTACTCTTCCCCTCAATTTACCCTGTATGATGGTACCGGGAATGCACGCGAACACGTTTCTCGTTTCCTGGAATCTTTGGGTGAACATGAGTATAATCACGTTCTTCGTTTAAGGGAATTTTCAAAATCACTTACCGGAAGGGCGTATACATGGTACAACAAAGATCCCACCGAACAAAGCATTCTAACCGGAGTAGCATGGTCACCGCGTTTTACAGAAGTATTTCTTCGTGTCCGAACAAGTTACCTTTTCAGACCTCGGGAGAATGTACCAGTGGGATAACGAACATCCGAATGATTTCGTCAAAAGGTTCAGAGTTCAAGCACTCGACTGTCACGACCCAAACGTGACCGAGCAACAACTGGTAAACGCATGCATCAATGGTATGGTCCCGATCTACAGCGCCCGCTAGAAAACTTGCGTTTCCAAACATTCTCCAAACTCCATGAGGCCGCCAGACGATCTGCAACAACAACACCAGCATTACTGAAAAGGACTAGGCCAACTCGAACTGAAGACGCACGTGAAACTCGCGGGAGTAGGCGCCTCATTAGCAAACAATTTAATGCCGGCTCATCCTCCGTGAACATAGTGAACGAAAGAGGAAAAAGGAAAGCCGCAACTACGAGCCACCAACCGAAACGTGAAGCGCCGACGCAACGGGAGCCCTCGCAACGGAAGATCGCCATTAAAACTCTTGTGCAGCATCGTGGGGCCGAAGGAAATATCCTTGATTTCCCATTCCCCATTGAGGAGGTGATTGACCTCCTAGAAGCCTGGGTTCAAGATGATGTCATCGACCGCCACCGCCTAGACGTCCACCAACCGAGGCTGAGATGGCAAACCCCAAATACTGCCATTACCACAGGTTCGTTCACCACCCGACTAGCGATTGCAACAGATTAAATCATATTTTCAAGGAAAGGATAGAAGCAGGAGAACTCCAACTAGGAGACGAAAGAGTGCATCGAGACCCACTCCCAATAAGAAACTGCGGTTCCTCCTGGGACTCCGTGCACGAGATCAGTGCAATCCATGATGCGACATATATGCGAAATTCTCTATCTATCCAAGGTTCAGCCCCAAGATATTTTCGCAGCTCTCAATCGTGTTGTATCCGCAAACGTCTTTTCTCCTCTCGGAATCCACGCCAAGGACCCAAGCTTCCCAGACAAGTGAAGCGGAGAACCGGGACCGTTGACCACGTCCCGTTTAAGAGGTACCGAACTTGACGACACGCTCATCGACGCGACCTCCGACCACAACATCATCACTTTCAAGACACTAAAGGCAAATGGATTTACAAAGCAAGACGCTACCTATTTCCGTCTCGTGATTAAGAGCTTGAGAGGAGAGGCTTTGAACACGCATGGCTACATCAACCTAGAGATCGAGATGGGAGACACTATAACGCACAAAGCAAGTTCCACATTGTCAAAGACCTAGATCATGACATGATTTTGGGACGCTTATGGGTGCTCGACAACAAGGCAAAACTGGGCGTACACCCTCTGCCGACATCCCTGCCCAAAGGGATCCCCAACAAATCGTCCCACGGGTTATCACATCAACGAGCTATTAAAGGAACCCAAGCGTCCGAAGAGGACCCGTTGGCGCTAGCCCATGATTTTCAAATGCAAGTAAGTCCGACCGAGCAACCTTTTAAGAACCGACCTTTTCTTCCCCCATTCGTCATGGGGACTGCAAGCAACAACCGGCACGAACGCTGTCAAAAAATGTGAATGGGGAGTTGGACCATTCGAACACTTTGCAAGAAGCTTGAAGCTTCGCGAAACCAACGGAAGCCAAGGCTCAAATGGTTACGCGACGTCCGAACCCGTTTTCAATCGGAGATGTAGTGGTTAAGGAAAGCTCGTTTCAAGTTGGGAGGATGACAAGAAAGATGGGTTTGCCCGAGGAAGGTGAAGGCGTGCACTGTTGCGGATACCCTTTTGGGAGGATATTGCAAGCTCATCGAAGCACCGACACACCTGAAGGCGTGATAGTTCACTCGCGATGGCTCAAGGAATCCAATCCCTAAAATGTTGTATTTCCCAATCACTCCCCTTTTCGCACTTCCTTTGAATCATTCCTCTTAATAGCCGTACTTCCCAGGGATGAATACACCGTTTGTATTTTTCCCCGGAGATCTCCCCTTTTTGTCAAAAACAAAAAAAAAATAAACTAAAAATAAAATAAATATATCTCTTCCCGAGTTAATCCTTCAAGTATCGTAGAGAAATACATCAAGAACCCGTAAAACCATTGCAGAGCCATCATACCACAACCCCTTTCGAAAATATATATATATATGAAGCAAAAGGTTTACCGATGAAGAAGAAGGGAAAGATGTGTTTTTAAAAAAAAAAAAGGGAAAAACATCGGGAACCAAGCAGCTAATGAGAAAAACAAAAGGAGGAACTAGCCCTCGAAGGATGGAGCGCAAGTCCCTTCGGGCAAAGCTATCTTCAAGCATTTTCCCCAAAGAATCCTTCGGGCAACAAAGGTTCCACTCAGCGGTTTTAGCAATGCGGCAACCTCAACATCCCATCCCAAGCAAAGCACACACAGCAGCAGCAGTTGTCCTCCCGACAACTATTCCAAAGATACGCCACCATGAAGCCTCCGTAGACGTCAATAACACCTTTGGCATCAACTTCAAAGGTTGTCTCGCTCCTATCATATGCTCTTTCGAAAGTTTTCTCATTGACGCTTCGAAGAAAGTTTGTTGATTCATCCACATCAAAATCGAGAATCATGGCGTTCTCCTCCGCGTCCACTGAACCCAGGGAGTCCGAACATGCACCTGTTCTTCGTGGGGATAGATGGGAGGGAGGTCCTTAATAATTTCATTAGCTTCATGAAACAAAGATTCAACCCCGACCGATACCTCCTCAAGAGAAGAAGATCGATCTCCACCGATTCTCAAGTCCTTTTCCAAAGTTTAAAGGCACGGCTGTCTCGGGAAGATCCCATCATACACTGCAAGAAATGGAAAGATGATCAAATTCCGTCCTGTCTACACGCATATAAAAAGAGGATGGAAAAAAAAAAGGGGGAAGAAGAAGAAAACGCACCGGCAAAGCAAAGGAAAAGGGGAATCAACAAAAAGAACCCTTTTTCTCAAACGAGGAGACGATGCTATTATTTTTTGGATATGAATACGGAACCTTAAACGGGAAAGGAAGCAATGAGAGACATAACGCTCAGCATTTTAGCATGAATAATGCCCCGATTGAAGCCGCACATGAAGGAAAGCAAGATAAGGAAACTTTGCTATCGGAAGAAACTCCCTCCTTTTTACATCGGTCTCACCAGCTAGCACACCCAGTTAGCCAGCACACGCCATTTCCCAAGTCACGCCTGCAAACATGGTTTCCAAGTTGGACCGGCCCCACCAATTGCGCCGACCTCCCAATGCCACCCAAGTCACGCCCGCAAGCACGCACGGCCTCTACACTTCGCGCCGGTCCCACTTTGGCCTAACACACTCGGCTTCCCAACTCACGCCAACTTCCCAACGTCGCCTAAGCCGCACGGGCCCACCAATTGTGCCAGCCTCCCGACTTGTGCAAAACGACCGCAGGCAAGGATTCCAAATCCTATTTATAAAAGGTCGACGAGCCTTCTTCAATTTTCTTTACGGTTGTTGTTAATAGTTTGTCACCATCTTATGCTTACCTCGCAACAAAGCCCCTGCTCCGAGCAAGCAGGGACTTAATGTTGATGGTGGTTTTTAGACAAGGGGTAAAATCGTAAAACCCCATGACCTAGTATTACCCGTAACACATTAACTAAGAGCATTTAACTCGTGTGTAAATAATTAATATGGGTATTTTTTCAAAATACCAGATTAGGGTTTTCAAATACGTAACCCTAATTCCAAACCAAGCCGATATCGCACCATGGCAACAATGCTAAAACCAAGCCGCATATCTGCGCACCATGGCAACAATGCCAAACCAAGCCGCATATTTGCGCACCACAAGCAATAATGCTAAAACCAAGCCGCATATCGCGCACCATGGCAACAATGCTAAACCAAGCCGCATATCTGCGCACCATGGCAACAATGCCAAACCAAGCCGCATATCGCGCACCATGGCAACAATGCTAAAACCAAGCCGCATATCGCGCACCATGGCAACAATGCCAAACCAAGCCGCATACGGCGCACCATGGCAACAATGCCAAATAAACCGCACCCCGTGCACCATGGCAACAACGCCAAATTCCAAGCCGCTATGCCTTTGGCCCACGCCCAACATAGCGCCCTAGGTTTGCAAGACTTGCAACTAGGTCAACATGGCCGCACGTGCCATTGGCACATGCCAACGCGTGCCGCAAGCCATATTTCCAAGCCGCTATGCCTTTGTCCCACGCCAAACATAGCGCCCTAGGTTTGCAAGACTTGCAACTAGGTCAACATGGCCGCACGTGCCATTGGCACATGCCAACACGTGCCGCAAGCCATATTTCCAAGCCGCTATGCCTTTGGCCCACGCCAAACATATCGCCCTAGGTTTGCAAGACTTGCAACTAGGTCAACATGGCCGCACGTGCCATTGGCAGTAACATGCCAACACGTGCCGCAAGCCATATTTCCAAGCCGCTATGCCTTTGGCCCACGCCCAACATAGCGCCCTAGGTTTGCAAGACTTGCAACTAGGTCAACATGGCCGCACGTGCCATTGGCACATGCCAACACGTGCCGCAAGCCATATTTCCAAGCCGCTATGCCTTTGGCCCACACCCAACATAGCGCCCTAGGTTTGCAAGACTTGCAACTAGGTCAACATGGCCGCACGTGCCATTGGCACATGCCAACACGGCCGCAAGCCATATTTCCGAGCCGCTATGCCTTTGGCCCACGCCAAACATAGCGCTTCTAGGTTTGCAAGACTTGCAACTAGGTCAACATGGCCGCACGCGCCATTGACACATGCCAACACGTGCCGCAAGCCATATTTCCAAGCCGCTATGCCTTTGGCCCACGCCCAACATAGCGCCCTAGGTTTGCAAGACTTGCAACTAGGTCAACATGGCTGCACGTGCCATTGGCACATGCCAACACGGGCCGCAAGCCATATTTCCGAGCCGCTATGCCTTTGGCCCACGCCAAACATAGCGCCCTAGGTTTGCAAGACTTGCAACTAGGTCAACATGGCCGGACGCGCCATTAGCACATGCCAACACGTGCCGCAAGCCATATTTCTAAGCCGCTATGCCTTTGGCCCACGCCAAACATAGCGCCCTAGGTTTGCAAGACTTGCAACTAGGTCAACATGGCCGCACGCGCCATTGGCACATGCCAAACACACACGCCTGGTAGCCTAACTTGCAAACCGTGCAACCTACCACCAAGGCATTCCGCACATGCCAAACACACACGCTGGTCGCCTAACTTGCAAACCGTGCAACCTACCACCAAGGCATTCCGCACATGCCAAACACACAAGCTGGTAGCCTAACTTGCAAACCGTGCAACCTACCACCAGTGCATTCCGCACATGCCATTGGCACATGCCAAACACACACGCTGGTAACCTAACTTGCAAACCGTGCAACCTACCACCAAGGCATTCCGCACATGCCATTGGCACATGCCACACGCGCCACTACAGCGGCCGCCACTTGCACCCAAGATGCAACCAACACTCGAGACATCGACACAAACTGGGGATGCTTCTTTAGGGTTTTGGTTTGGCGGTCACAAAGATGCACGTACACTACGCTCACATTAAGAAAGCGTGAAAAGGAATAAAGCGGTCAAATAAAAGAGGAAATAATGGTGAAAAACGTTTTCGCCCATTAAACCATGCGGTTACCACCTCCTCCCATTATTTCACCCTTTACTCTCTTCCTTCATGAGGCCAGGGTACGTTTCAATCTCGACTTGTATAAATAGGTCTTACCTATTTCCACCGCACAACAAGTCTCGGTCGGAGAAATATACTACACTTACACTCTCGTAAAGGCAACTTTGCAAGCTCTCCCAAAAAGCTTGTATCTCTTGCAAGCTTCCTAAGCTTTCACTTTCTGATACAAGTCGAGATACTACTCTCCTCAACACCTTTCTTTGCTTCCCTCCCCAAATCAACCCTTCTCCTCCACTTTGTGACCGAAGCAAGTCTGGAACGGCCATTTCTTGGTTTAGGCCGGACTTGTACAGATCGATCTCTCGAATCTACAAAGTGCTCACGTGCAGCACATTTGTTTAGGGTTTGAATCAATTTCTCACTCACCCACCGAAATTACCGAAATCAGCAGAAACGATTTTCACCCATAAACAACTACCTAATAATGAGATGATTGTTGCGTCTTCGAGATAATTCATACCATTTGATAACCATACAGTCTGTGAGACAAGAGATGATTATTACCTTTCAAGGTAATTCATATCATCTGCCTCGGCTAGTGACTTAGGCAATGGTTATTATCGTGTGAGGTAACTTATATCATCTGAAAAGGAATGGTTACTGCATGGCAATTCATACCATCTACTGGGCCATAATTGGCACCCCCATTATATCTGGATGAACCGTCTGGGACGGTGAGATTGTCATGCCCACTGGGGCACCCCACCTATGGGTGGCTACCCGGAAGATCGTTGTGGCAACGATGGCTGGTAACCAGAACTACCCTGACATTGGCACTGGTCATTCCTCACCCGTCTGATGCGGTGTGTGTTGTCACGCCCACTGGGGCACCCCACCACCTTGGTGGCTACCCGGAAGACCATTGGCACTGGCCGATGGTGGCTGGTATCCAGAACTACTCTGATAATTCTGACATTTACTTGACCCTTAATCAAATTGGTCCGAAATTTTGAAAGTCTAGTTTTTTGAGTGGCGTATCAGAGAGTCGGAGTTGGCCAAGCGGGTCGTAACCCGACCCGTTGGAAGCGAAAATTATCTGGTCTGTCATATTTATAGTTAATTGAATTAGCCCGCCGGTTATAACCTCAAATTTTGTTGCTCTCCATCCACAAAAACCCAACAAAACAAATTGTTCACGAAAATCTCATTTGTATAACCTAGTTAAACTATCACCTCCAACAAAAACAAAAAACCACCGCACCATCAATTTCTATGCTTGTCTCACCATCAACACTATCAACACCAACCCACCACCACCCGCCATCAAAACCACCACCACCGACGACCACCACTTCCCGCATCCAAAACCAGCACCACCACTACCACCTACCAGTACTAGCGCCATCACCAACCGCTGCCACAACTAGAGAAAACACCAGCTCCAACCACCAACCACCACTACCGCCACCACCCACCATCGGAAAATACTCGAAAAAAAAATGATGAAAAATAAATTAATGAAATGATACATTATGTCGCTGCCACCAGAATCGTCATCGCCTGCCAACACTAATATCAACACCACCACCGCCACCAGTGCTGGCAGCATCACCATCACCACAACAGTACCACCACCTACCAGCAACACCGCCGCCAAAAACTTACCATACAATCAACAACGCTGGTTTTGATGACAAAAACTAGGCTAAAAGGTTTAGTTTGAACATAAAATTCTCGTTTCACCATCAGAACTTCAACAATGAAACCAAACGCGCCAACTTCTTATGCTTAGTTTGGTATTATTGCGCCTTTTGTTAAAGCATTATGTCATGTGTTGCTCTGTGCGGTGAGAAAAAAGTGGTTAGACGATTGGTAAAATATTAATTAAAGTTAAAGCTGATTAAAAAACAATCAAATTGTATTTGGTAAAATAACGTATTCAACCAACGTTGTTATAGCGAATGACAAAAACTGACATATATCCGAAAATAGTTTTATTCAATTTTATTGGGCTTAAAAATAATTAACTTTTTACTACTCCCTCCATCCCAAATTAGATGAGCTTGTTGTAGTTTGCACAATTTTTAAGGTAAGGAGGAAATGAGAGTATTTTTAAGTATTTTTTTACAGTTATACACTTAGGGATAATAACTAATAAAAGTTAGGAATGATTTATCTCATAAACTATACCCCGTTGAGAAGCATTTTAAAACACCTACGTAACGAACATAAACATGGCTATCAAATTATACATATTTCTTATAGTAACAATAATTAATTAAAAGGTTAATTTTAGAAAAATCCCTTTGATTAGAGAGATAGCTCATCTATTTATTGGACAAAATTAAAAACCAACTAGCTCATCTAATTTGGGACGGAGGTAGTAATTAATATAAATATATATAATATTAAATTTACTAATTGTTACTATTATTATTGTAAAGAAAACTATTTTACGTAACCACTTTTTAATTTTATATATATATATATACACATATTATTGACTTCTCTAACGCTGCTTATTGACTTAAGTAAACTTAAGTAAATGAAATGGTATATAAAAAAAAGTACATAAAATAGTTTGAAAATAAAATATAATAATAATTAAAGAACATGTTTTCATATCTGGGAGATCACCAATTTGGTTTTGGTTTGCCAGTTGGGGGTGAAAGTATTTTACACGTTGTAAATAACTTGGAGATAAAAGGCCATCCAGCCAAGATGTCAATGCTGCTTATTGACTTCTCTAATGCTTTCAATATGGTAAGTCGGCCACATCTCATTAAGTAAGTTCATATGCATTGTCCAGGTATTTCACCTTGGATTGAGTTTTGCTATAGTAGGCCTGCAAGATTGTATTATGATCATTATATTTTGTCTTCGTCCCTTGGTATTCAACAAAGGGATCCACTTGGCTTAGCGGCTCGTTGCAAACTTGATTTACATGCATGTGATAAGTGCATAATTCATATGATTTTAGTGTTCATTCCATACTTGGTTTAGCTATTATTTTTGCATATTTTCGTATTATTACTTTTGTTTTCTCTTATTTGTCTCTATTAGCTGAATCATCCAAAAAGGAGCTACAAAGTGCTGAAAAGAGCTAAGGAGAGAAGTATTCCATGTATCCAAGTGCCCAAGTCCAAGAGTAGTGGAAGAAGTGCGACGAAAAGGAGCAAAACGCTCAAAATCAAGAGAAGGGCCAAAGACCGATCTTAACTCAGTCAAATTAAGGATTTATCGTCACCATCTTGAATAGAATTGAAAGAGGAAAATAATTCAAAAAGAATGAGATCATTCCGAGTTTGGATGAAGAAGTTGTGGCCAAAACGAGTTATTATCGAATACCGAAGACAGTAAAGTATGCAAACGTGTACGCATACTTTAATTCCTAAAATTCTCATTGATTTTGTAGTATGCGTAGATGTACGCATACTTAGCAAGTAGGAAAACGTGTATGCATACCTTGGAAGGCCGAAGGTCACGTTTGGGGTCATTAGTTCATATTTTTGGGTCGGGTTCTTGAACCGAACTAAATACGTGAAGGCCAAGTGATGTGATTTTGAAAGTTGTAGTAAAGTGGTAAGAAAGGTTGTCGTTCACTCAGACTTGTAAAGATTTGGTTTCAGGAAATACTAAAAACAAAGAAAATATATATACAAGTTTGTCACAAATATCGAGAGACACTAGGACTTTGATTCCACCATTAATCACATTCAATTGGTTCATATAATGACTCATAACAATTCTAGCTCTTTTGTTGACTCTTTTCTTTGCCGAAAGTAGTTTTTATAAAGAATTAGATGTAAATCATAAGCATAGCGCATCAAGAGTTCTTAGACTAAGCATACGCTATCAGACAAAATCACAACTAATCAAGAAAAATCATAAATCAATTAAAACAAGTGCAAAAGTCATAAAGAATCAAATATAGTTACCAAAGAATTGTGAAATAAGGCTTCCTCCGTCATCCCAGTGTTGGGGTTTAGCTCCTCATATCAAAAACACGCTCAAAATAATAACGCATGGTCGAATAGGTGTTTTATTGAAGAAAAATCGACTATGTAATGAGATATAATTGTTACAGAGGTCACCGTTCAGAGGAACCCTAACTGAATCGTTGCAAACTTAATATAATTGTTGGAAAAATTGTTACAAAGGCTTAGAGTTTGAAAGTTTAGGTCACGGATTCTGCGACTTTCCTTAAGTGTTGTTCTTTGTACTTCTTCCTCCTCTCGCCTCGTATGTTCTCTCGCAACTTGCGATTTTGCTCGCAATGCTCCTTAACCCCCCCAAGGTCTCGACCCCCGCTGGAACTCTAACCGACCCTTATATACCCAACAGATCATATATAGCGTCGAAATACTCGGTTCTCTTTTCTTGCAGGTCACGGGTTTTTCTTTCCGTGTAAAGTTGTCCAACCCTTACCTAACTTGATAGCAAATCTCCGTGAAGGATATTCTCTCCTTATTTCTCACGTAACTTCCAAAACTAAAACCAAGAAAATCCCGGGAAACTTTTCCTTAGGTCTCGACCTCATCCCTGTTTCACCATGATTGAAAAGGATATTATCTCTTTTTGATTCAAATACGATTACCAACCCTGACTAAGCTTCATAGGCCCATATCAATCCAAACTATGGAAAGTTTCCAAGTAAATCTTCACCAAATTTGCTCCAGGAATAGAATATTTTCCCCTCCCCGTTTTATAAAACTACCAAATACAAGGTTATTCTACCCTTGTTTTGGTTCCCGAACACTTACGTATCTCTCGTTATAAAGGTAAGAGTTTAATATTGCATTAAAAACTTAAGAATCTTCTATATAAATCGTAACCAACTCTCACAGGTTTCTCGAGCAAAGTTCCCGCCAAAATCGGGATTTGAATGAAGAGGATGGGTTGCCCTTATCCATTCCGGGGTGCGAATAGCAAGTGGTCACCCTTAGTAATTGAGGTGCCTTATCCAAATGAGGGGTCCGAATAGTAATTTTCTCCCACGAGCGCAAATACCACTTTTCGAGCCAATTTTCCCGCAAAAACTTATTTCTCCAAAAACACCTACAAAGACATAAAAAACCATAATAAATACGAAATCGAGCACTAACAAAACATACAATTGAGATTAAATCGGACACAAAAATGTGTCTATCAAATACCCCCAAACTTATTATTTGCTCGTCCTCGAGAAAATCAAATAAAATCCTAACTCACTGTCGCAGGCATCGTCGATTGCATTTAGCGCATGCAATAAGCCTTTAAACCCCTAGGTGGCCCTAGTGGCCGAGTTATAGTCTCGGGAGGGTTTACCAGAGATATACCCATAAAAACTTTACACCTGCACTTAGCTATCTACGCAGTAACCTTGAAGGCACTAAAGAATCTCCTTGGTTGGCATACTTATTGACTACGGTGGAGGAAGTACCCCGATGCGAAATTCCAATTCTTTGTACACGAGTTTGCACTCAAGCATACTAAAATTCATATATAAGTCACGAGCTCTACTCGTATAGTTGCACTATGGACATCAATACCCGGAGTCAAAACTAATCACATGGATAGATCAAGAAGATGGATATAGAGAAAAAACATAGATGGTTTTGATGTTTACTAAGTGAATGGTGTTTCCCATATCCTGCCTCAAGGCCTCCGCCAAAATGAACCTATCCTAATGGACCGAGACACTAGTCCGACTAATATCAACACACTGGCATATACAAGGGAACCAGTGGTCAATAATCCTAACTCTAGGTCAAGACAACTGGCATATACAAGGGTTCCAGTGGTCGACTTTATTGAATTTATTTCGGTTGGTCAGATGGTCTGGTCTCACTTTTTTTTTCTTTTCTTTTTCTTTTTTCACTTTTTTTTTCTTTTTTTTTTTTTTTTGGTATCTCAATCACTCTAATTCACCCTAGCATCGGTAACAACTTGATTCGTGGGCCCCACCTAATCACTTAGAGAAACATAGTTTAAAAACAAAATAAAAATAAAAAGTAGTGAAAAGGACTCAACGAGATATGGTGAAACTATCATGTTATTTCTAACACCCGAGATCCGTGCTTTTAAGAATAGACTCTTTAGATGTTTCCACCTAATCAGATTGGTTCCTCAACTCCTACAACCAAAATGCTTCCATCCACTTAGATTGGTTAGTGCCATCCTTAATAAGCATAAATTTCTAGGCTCTGAAGTTTATCAATGCAACTAAAATGTTTCTCCCATACCCCCAAACTTAAATCTAACATTGTCCTCAATGTTCTAAAGATAAAATTAAAAGCATGAACAAGGAGAAACTGTTACTATTTGAAGTAAAAGAGTTAAGGAAAGATATTACCGTGTCGCATGAATATTGGGTTACCTCCCAAGAAGTGCTAAGTTTAGAGTCTTCAGCTAGACTAAGAAAGGATTAGTCACCTCATAGAATCATAAAGTAATAGCCGGAATTTATGTGGGTCATCAAAACCAAATAGAGCTATCACAAATAAAAGGAATCTGCAACATGCCAAGAAATTTAACAAATAAAGCACACCCTTGTCTAGTTTCCTGTTTAAGACAACTACATCTAGCCGTGGTTGAGTTGTGTTCTATAACCTGGTCCAAATAAAATATTTGCACGTGGCCGGAATTCCTCAAAGCTAAGATCCGGTTCAGGTTGTAAAGTCTGTAAAAACTCAAATAAGAACTTAGAAGCACATAATAATAACCTGAATAATTGCGGATCCTTAAAGTCAATCAGTTTTGACTCACACAATTGACCATGAGGAAACTGGCGGTCAATCATAAGAAAACGTGTCGGTACTAATTTCCTAAAGTACTTAGGTTTAGTCTCAAAACTAAATAATTGACACATCTGAAACTTATATGTTCCCACTGTTGAAAAATATTTGGTGGGAAAACAAAATCAATCTGGGTATCATAGCCTGGGCTAACCAAATCAACCAGAGGATGGGCTTCTAACAACTGAACTTCCTTATGGACATTACTAGGTTCAGGAAAACGTGTATGAAGACAATGTTTTAAAATGGTTGAGGCACAAATGTCAAGTCCCAAGTGAGGGACTTTTCTAAGAGTTAAGGCACATCGAGAATGATAATCACCCCCAAACTTAGAGTTTTCAGTGTCTCTACAAAGACTAGTCACAACTTCCCTAATTTCAAGGTCATCTGATTCCTGAAAATGGTCAATTGATTCTTCTAAATCGGGTTCATCCTCACTCATCTCTACGAGCTCATTTTCTTTTCTAAGTCTGATGTTTCTAAATCGCTAGACTCTAAAACAATATTCTCAGAATAGACCCGCTCCTCTAAACCATCATCGGCTTCGTAATCATAAGGAAATATTACCTCGTATAAAACGGTGGTATCTCTAGTCAAATCCTCGTCCTTTTGAATAGGTGAATAATTATTAAAATTATTTGGATTTGAACTAGAAATAATATTATCATTGTAAAGCTCAATTGAGTAGCAAATTCCCGATCACTATGCCTAAATATTTGATTCTTCATCAACACTATCCTCATCATAATCATCGTTATAATAACATGAAAATGGTTGAACCTCATCTAAAGTAGTGTTACCAATTCTAACCTCGTCATCTTGGTTATGCAAATAACTATCCTCATTTTCAAAGGTACTATTGGAAACACTATATTGGAAATTAAAACTATCTTGAGCATTTCTTTCCTGGGCCTCTAACAACATTTTCTGAGTCGACTCACATGACTTCCTGATTTTATCTAGGAAAGAAGGTTCACATGTTTCATTGCTTTCGTCCAAAACTAAGTTATTCATTTCTGCTAACTTACGTGTCGCCCGCCTAACTTACGTGTTGACTCTAGTAGAGAGGAATTTTGCTCGTATGACCGGTGGGAATATGGATAGTAATTGGGCTCACCATGGTATGAGCCATAACCTTGAAAAGGCTGATGTTCCCAACCACTATTCACACTATGGTCAAAGTAGTAACGTCCATTTTGAAACTCAGTCGGATATTCGTTGTATTGGCTATTGTAATACCAGTTCGACATTCTATTTGCAGGGGATGTGAGTTGTCACACAAAATTAAACCCACCGACAGGGGATTCGTGGGTGGATAGAGTCTTACCTCCCCACAGCACGGGCGATGAACCGTTGAAGTCGACTCAGGCCACCGACTCCTATGTCGGTTACGAACCCGAGGGGCCGAGACGATGATCGTAATCGGCATCGTCCTTCCTCGCAAACAGTTTTATTTAATTTTTAACCCTTCCTTAGGGTTTTTAAAAATAATGTCCAAGTCCAAAAAAAGGTGTCCAAAAATAAAAATGTCCAAAAATAAAAAGAAAAATTACAAAAATACAACCCTATTTACAGTTTCTAACAATAAAACAAAATAGCTATATACAAAAATCTTCTTCTTTACTCCTTTTGAATTCCTCTTTTCTTTCCTTCTTTGGCGATGCTTTCCTTTTATAGCACTTTTTCTTTCCTTGTAGCTTCGCTCCAAATCTGAAAAGAATCGAAAAATACCAAAGGCGTAAAAAAGAACAAAAAATAATAAAAAGAAAAAGAAACCTAAAACAAATCTAAATACAAGTCCGCGTCGGCGGCGCCAAAAATTGATGTGATTTTGAAAGTTGTAGTAAAGTGGTAAGAAAGGTTGTCGTTCACTCAGACTTGTAAAGATTTGGTTTCAGGAAATACTAAAAACAAAGAAAATATATATACAAGTTTGTCACAAATATCGAGAGACACTAGGACTTCGGATTCCACCATTAATCACATTCAATTGGTTCATATAATGACTCATAACAATTCTAGCTCTTTTGTTGACTCTTTTCTTTGCCGAAAGTAGTTTTTATAAAGAATTAGATGTAAATCATAAGCATAGCGCATCAAGAGTTCTTAGACTAAGCATACGCTATCAGACAAAATCACAACTAATCAAGAAAAATCATAAATCAATTAAAACAAGTGCAAAAGTCATAAAGAATCAAATATAGTTACCAAAGAATTGTGAAATAAGGCTTCCTCCGTCATCCCAGTGTTGGGGTTTAGCTCCTCATATCAAAAACACGCTCAAAATAATAACGCATGGCTGAATAGGTGTTTTATTGAAGAAAAATCGACTATGTAACAGATATAATTGTTACAGAGGTCACCGTTACAGAGGAACCCTAACTGAACTGTTGCAAACTTAATATAATTGTTGGAAAAATTGTTACAAAGGCTTAGAGTTTGAAAGTTTAGGTCACGGATTCTGCGACTTTCCTTAAGTGCTGTTCTTTGTTCTTCTTCCTCCTCTCGCCTGTATGTTCTCTGCAACTTGCGATTTTGCTCTGCAATGCTCCTTAACCTCCCCCAAGGTATCGACCCCCCTGCTGGAACTCTAACTGACCCTTATATACCCAACAGATCATATATAGCGTCAGAAATACTCGGTTCTCTTTTCTTGCAGGTCACGGGTTTTTCTTTCCGTGTAAAGCTGTCCAACCCTTACCTAACTTGATAGCAAATCTCCGCAGAAGGATATTCTCTCCTTATTTCTCACGTAACTTCCAAAACTAAAACCAAGAAAATCCCGGGAAACTTTTCCTTAGGTCTCGACCTTCTCCCTGTTTCACCATGATTGAAAAAGATATTATCTCTTTCTGATTCAAATACGATTACCAACCCTGACTAAGCTTCATACGCCCATATCAATCCAAACTATGGAAAGTTTCCAAGTAAATCTTCACCAAATTTGCTCCAGGAATAGAATATTTTCCCCTCCCCTGTTTTGCGAAAACTACCAAATACAAGGTTATTCGGCCCTTGTTTTGGTTCCCTGAACACTTACGTATCTCTGTTATGAAGGTAAGAGTTTAATATTGCATTAAAAACTTAAGAATCTTCCATATAAATCGTAACCAACTCTCACAGTTTCTCGAGCAAAGTTCCCGCCAAAATCGGGATTTGAATGATGAGGATGGGTTGCCCCTTATCCATTCCCGGGGTGCGAATATCAAGTGGTCACCCCTTAGTAATTGAGGTGCCCTTATCCAAATGAGGGGTCCGAATAGTAATTTTCTCCCACGAGCGCAAATACCACTTTTCGAGCCAATTTTCATAAAAGCTTATTTCTCCAAAAACACCTACAAAGACATAAAAAACCATAATAAATACGAAATCGAGCACTAACAAAACATACAATTGAGATTAAATCGGACACAAAAATGTGTCTATCACCAAGCAATGTAAACCTATAAATATAGGTATTAGGTCATGAATGAAGGATCATCAAGGGATCACGAAATTGTAAGTCTTGGAGAGGAGAAATATCACATGGATCGAAAGCTAGTGTTTCGGAGCGGTTCTTCAATCGTAACAATATCTCTAAACTTTTCTCATATGTATAACATGGATGTTTCTACATCCATGAGTAGCTAAACACCCATTTATTGAGGATGAATTCTAAGTTGTAAACAAGATTTGAGTTATTATATTAATCTACTTTGAAGTTTTTCATATGATTATCGTTTGTTTATACGATTATGGATATTTATGATTGATTGATAGATTTTTTAGGGGGCCAACTGAATTGATTTGATGATTTAATCTATTGCTAGTACTGAGTTAGGATATAAGTAATCTTCGAATAACCATTACACAAGTAGAGAACACAAAACCTTGCAGAGAGATTCTGTGGAGCGATTGTGTGTATAAACAACACTAAAAAGTGGACCTTGCTCTTAGAGTATAACTAGTAGGATCAACCTATAAATTCACAAAAGATAAATCATTCGAATAAATTACACCTTGAGTGATCTACTACTAGGTTGTTTGGGTGAATAGAATCTGGTAGGCGAGAACTTCCGTATCCAGTGATATAAGGAATTTAGGGGATAACACTAATCTAGCTGTTATTCCACGGTTGGTGATAATCTATGATTAACGAAGAGTAGGCAATTATAATAACTCATTGAAGGTTTATTAACGAAAAAGGATTCCTCGATCATATTTCTCTCTATTGATTACAATACAACATTTATTTGCTTTGATTATTTATTTTGGTCAGAATCTAAAACAAAACCCCCCTTTGTGACATTTTGACAACTAAAACTCAATGCTCTTCGTAGGAACGATCCTTACTTCCATTATATTACCAGTTAATTGTGTGGAAATAAGATTATTAATTTGTTGAGCCTACGACACCCATCAAATTTTGGCGCCGCTTCCGGGGAGCAGTCGGTAGCCTTAGTTGTTTATTTTGTTTTTTGTTATTTCATTTTAGTTTTTAATTATTGTTTTTTAGGTTTTGGTTTCAGGTACTTAATTTCTGGCACCGAAAGATTGGGATTATCTGAGGTGCGGAAATCAAACCTGTAAAGTAATGGTACTTCAAGCACGTCAGCAGTTGCAACAAGAACCTCCTTCAGAAGAGATGGTAGACGGATCACCACCTCCACCTACACCTCCGGAGAGGAAAACGCTGAGAGATCTAACATCCCCGTGTTTGGATTCTCTACCCCTGTGTATTACTTTGAATGGCACGCTGGAACTTAAATCAAATCTTCTTCATTGGGTTCCAAAGTTCTAGCGGGTGAAGATCCTAATCGACACCTGCAGCAGTTTCAGAATACAGTAAGAAGTATGAAGAAGAGCGATGATAATGATGATACATCTTTTCTACAAGCTTTTCGGTTTTCATTAACGGACCAAGCAGAATCATGGTTATATTATCTCCCTTCTGGAAGTAAGGGTGCACAGGAACCGAGCCGGACCGAACCGGAACCGGTGGAACCGTACCTGGTTTTGGACCGAACCGAGGTACAAGGTACAGGTACCGGTCCCAAAAATAGGAACCGAGGTCCTGGGGTACGGTACACGGTCCAATACAAGTATCAGGTGCCGTCTGGGACCGAAAGTCCCGAATAATTAGAGTCGTTAGATTTAGGGGATAAGGGATCAGTATTAGCCGTTAGATTAGAGGGGGTATATAATCGAACATTATAGGGTTTCTCTTCTCATTTTCTTCTTCTTCTTTTTTTCCGTCTCCTCTCTGTCTAAGAAGGAGAAGAAGCGAACTGAAGATCTTCATTAACAGAGACGAGCGACAATCTTCTCTTCTCAATTACAAGTGTTGATTCAAAGGGTAAGTGTTGATTCAGTTCTCCCATTTTGATATTTCGAACCTAGGGTTTTGTAATTAATAATTGTAATAATTTTGAATCTTCTGAATCTAATAATTCTACCTTTAATCTTTTGATTTTTCAGATTTGTAAAGAGTTGATTGATTTGGCTTGGATTTGGTAAGAAATCTATCTTCCTAATCTTTTCTTTTGATTTTTCATTATTTTTGTTAATGAAATTAGGGTGTTAGTAATTTGAGAAAATGCAGTTAATTTGAGAAATTAGGGTGTTAATGCTATTTGGATGATACCGTAGACTATGTCACTGTGAATTTCTTTGCAACAATTTGAGAAATTAAGGTTGTTGCTTTCTATTAGGTGATTGCTGGATTGTGGGTTCTATCCATTGTGGGAGCTTGGTGCAATTTCTTGACCTTGTTCTACATAGGTAAGAGAGAGTAGTTGCATTACTTTGCAAGTTTCATTAAACACAGATGACCTCCAGTGTAGTGTGTACTGCAGCTACTACCAAGTAAATTTTGTTTTGTTAAATATTAACTAACATTAGAAAAGCTATAAGTAATGACATGTCCATGATATCTTTCCGTAAATATTATGGTCCAGGCCGGCAGTTCATTGTCGAACGTGGTTTTCCTGTTGACTAGCTAGCCACGCACCTGGATAGTGAATGGGTGTACATAAAGTAAGAACTAGTAATATGTTTCAGTTGGAAATTAAGTAGAATGCGCAATATAGACCTTGCCCAATTCAACGTTTCAAATGTTTGTGCTCCACAGACTTTTTGTTTTGCGGTGCATGTTGCATTCGACATGAATTTCAGAAAATATTGTACTTGGCAATTGTTGTTCCTCAGGTAATGCTTGGTTTGTCTTGATATTTTTGATTCCTATTATAAGCTTGTCTTTATGTCACATCTTATTAGATGATTTATGCTTTCCCACCTTTACTCATGTGAGTTCTGTTTATCAATCTAAACTGTTGATCAGTGAGTAATAGTGGCAAATGATTGTCAAGGTGCTAAGCTGTTTTTTATCAACTTGTTGGAAATTGCTTTGGCTCTGGTATTTATCAACTTGTTGATTAAGGTTGTTGCTTTCTATTAGGTGATTCTTTGGATTGTGGTTCTATCCATTGTGGCGACTTGGTGCAATTTCTTGACCTTGTTCTACATAGGTAAGAGAGAGAGTAGTTGCATTACTTTGCAAGTTTCTTAGTGACATGGATTAGAAGATCAAGATTCAAGACTACTGCAACACTAGCTGCCACTGCTAGTTGTTCTTTTTTTCAGATTTTCTCATTTTCAAGACTTAGTGTGTGTGTGTCCTTTTGTAGACTGCACTACTTCCCACCGTTACTTGTTCTTTTTTCGGATTTTCCAGACTTTAGTAGTGTGTGTGTTTTTCACTTAATATTGCTACTTATAGTTGTTGCTTTGAATGAGAATTTGAGATATTAGTATTACTTAATATATTGAAAAACAGGTAAAAAAACAGGTACTTAGATTGTCAGAGAAAAAAAAAAATTCTGTCTGGAAAAGTACCGACTGGGTACCGGAACTGCACTGTACCGATCGTGTAAAAGAATGGTACCGGAACCGAGGTACAAGGTACAGGTACCGGTCCAACATTTTGGAACCGAGGTCTGGGAGGTACAGGTACTCGGTCTCGTCAAGAACCGAGACGAACCGTACCGTGTGCACCCTTATCTGGAAGTATAACCACATGGACCGGAATGAAAAAGCTATTTTTAGAGAAGTATTTTCCTGCTTCTAAAGATGCAGCTATTCGTAAGGAAATCAGTGGCATTGTACGAATATATGGAGAATCTTTGTACGACTATTGGGAGAGGTACAAGAGATTGTTGGCGAGTTGTCCACACCATCATATACAACCACAACTTATTATCACACACTTCTATGATGGGTTACTACCGCATGAGAGACACTTGATTGATACGGCTAGCAGTAGAGCACTGGCTAATAAAACCATCGAGGAGGCTACTAGTTTGATCGAGAGCATGGCTGCAAATACGCAACAATTTTATACTAGAGATTCATCGGTGGTTAGGAGAGTTAGTGAGAGGGGAGATTCTTCGCATATTGAGCAACGAATGGGTAATGTGGAAAAGATGGTTCAACGGATAGCTTCTGCAGTTATTCCTACATATGAAGATGATGCTGAGGTGAATGCTATATTTCTTAATCAAAGGCAAAGGTATGATCCGTACTCAAATACTTATAATCTTGATAGGAAAGATCACCCAAATTTTAGTTATGCAAATAAGCAAACTGCATCTCCTAATCCATATGCGAGACAAGGTGGTTTCCAGCAATAATTCCAACCACAATAAAAACCTCCAACTGAAGAATCTAAGATTGACATGCTCATCTCTATGTTCCAACAGAAGCTGATTAAAATCAGTTGAAAACTGATAACGCTATTAGAGATTTACAAACTCAGATAGGGCAAATGGCGACAGATATGAATAAAATGAAAGCGCAAGCTTCAACAAAGTTACCATCACAAACTTTTGTGAACCCAAGAGAGCATGTTAATGCAGTAACTCCAAGAAGTGGGAGACAAACTGAAGAGTCACATTAACAAAAAGAGGTTAGTAACGACATCGAAAAGGAAGTAGAGGAGGAAACCGTCCCAAAGTAAAATCCAACCTAAAACGGACAACCTAAGGACACGATTCCCACTTTTACCATACCACCTCCTTTCCCAATTCATTTTGCCAAGTCGAAGAAGCAAACTCAAGACAAGGAGATCATGGATATTTTCAGCAAGATACACATCAATATTTCATTTATTGAGGCCATCAGAACCTTGCCCAGGTATGCCAAGGTTTTGAAGGATTTGTGTACAAGGAAGGACATGTTGATTTCAATGAGATTACTCAGGTGGGCGAAAGTGCTACAACTATGTTATTAAAGAAGATGCCTACAAAGTGTGAAGATACTTGCGGTTTTATGGTACCGGTTACCATTGGTAACCAACGATTTGAGCGTGCTTTGCTTGATTTGGGAGCATCCATAAGTGTTATGTCAGTCGATGTTTATGATTCTTTGAATCTCAAACCTTTAAAAGAGGCAAAGACCACTATTCAATTGGCTAACAAGTCTCATATATATCCTAAGGGAGTCGTGGAGGACGTGTTAGTTCAAGTGAATCCGTTAATCTTTCCGGTTGATTTTTACATTGTGGATATGCATAATGGAGATAATTGTTCATCTACTTCGTTACTTCTTGGGAGACCATTCATGAAAACTGCAAAGACGAAGATTGATGTTGATAGTGGTGCACTCACTATGGAATTTGATAAGGAGATCATACGGTTCAATATTTTTGAAACCATGCACTATCCTAGTGATGTTCACTCTTCTTTCTCCATTGATGTTATTGGTTCGTTGGCATAACAAATGCTTGATCTGAATATTGAAGATGAACTTGGAGTTGTGCTACGGAATAGTATTTCTTTGGACGTTCACGGACAGCCGAACCTGGATGTTGAATTAGACAAAGAAATGGTGGAGATTTGTGGTGATTTAACGGCACTACAAGAAGCAAAAACGGGTAATATTGCTTATATTTCTTTACCCGTAACTAATGAGGTTCCATTACCTTCTATTGTGCAGGCACCGAAACTAGAATTGAAGCCTCTTCTAGACCACCTAAAGTACGCATACTTGGGTGATAAACAAGAACTTACGGTGATTATTGCAAAGAACCTCACCCCAATACAAGAAGAACGTCTACTTAGGGTTTTGAAAGAACACAAAACGGCCATTGGTTGGACAATTGATGATATCAAAGGCATTAGTCCATCCATGTGCATGCATAGAATCATAATGGAAGATGATTTCAAGCCAGTACATGATGCTCAGTGTAGGCTTATAACCCCCCAATAATGAAGGTCGTGAAGAAAGAGATCCTCAAATTACTAAGTGTGAGTTTGATTTACCTAATTTCTGACAGCAAATGGGTTAGCCCAGTTTAAGTGGTGCCTAAGAAATCAGGTGTCACTGTTGTTAGAAATCAAGATGATGATCTTGTTCCTACAAGATTTCAAATAGGATGGAGAGTGTGCATAGACTACAAAAAGCTTAATACAGCAACCCGGAAGGATCACTTTCATTTGCCTTTCATTGATCAGATGTTAGAGAGGTTAGCGGGACATTCACATTATTGCTTTTTGGACAGTTATTCGGGGTACAATCAGATTGTTATTGCACCAGAAGATCAAGAGAAGACTACTTTTACTTGTCCTTTGGGTACGTTTGCCTATAGACGAATGTCGTTTGGTCTTTGCAATGCGCCTGCCACTTTTCAGAGTTGTATGGTTAGTATATTTTCTGACTACGTGGAATGCATCATTGAGGTATTTATGGATGACTTTAGTGTTTATGGTGATTCATTTGATATTTGTTTACAAAATCTTGAACTTGTGCTTAAAAGATGCATAGACACTAATCTTATTTTAAATTGGGAGAAATGCCATTTTATGGTAAACCATGGCATAGTGCTCGGTCACATTGTATCCCCTCGAGGGCTTGAAGTTGACAAAGCAAAGATAGACTTAATAAGAAACTTACAATATCCCACTTCGGTGAGGGAAATTCGTTCTTTATTTGGTCATGCAGGGTTTTACAGGCGGTTTATCAAGGATTTCTCCAAAATCTCAATGTCGATGTGCAAATTATTGCAAAAAGAGGTAATTTTTTACTTCAACAAGGAGTGCAAAGATGCCTTTGATATATTAAAAGAATTTTTGACAACTGCACTAATTATCAAGTCACCGGATTGGAGTTTACCATTTGAATTAATGTGTGATGCAAGTGACTATGCAGTTGGAGCCCTTTCGGGTCAAAGAGTAGACAAGTTGTCTCATGTTATTTATTATGCATCTAGGACCCTAAACGATGCACAAATCAACTATTCCACCACTGAGAAAGAATATTTGGCTATAGTGTTGCACTAGAAATATTTAGATCCTATTTAGTGGGTTCAAAAGTCGTTGTGTATTCTGATCATGCAGCACTTAGGTAGATATGAAAGAAGAAAGAAGTTAAGCCAAGAATTATACAGTGGATTTCTACTATTGCAAGAATTTGATTATGAAATTAAGGATAAAAGAGGTGTTGAAAATACTGTTGCGTATCATCTTAGTAAACTTGTTGTTTCCGAAGAAGAACTTCCTTTACAAGATTGTTTTCCAGACGAACAACTTTTCTCAATTAAAGATTCAACACCTTGGTATGCAGATATAGTGAACTACTTGGTAACAAGACAAGTACCTAGTACAATGTCTAATTTTCAAAAGCTTAAGCTTAAGAAAATAGCCAAGCAGTATGTGTGGGATGAGCCCTACTTGTGGAAATACGGTTCTGATTAAATCATCCGCAGGTGCGTACCTAATTCTGAATTTCAATCTATTCTTAGTTTTTGTCATAATTATGCATGTGGTGGTCACTTTGGTTCTAAACGTACCGCTTTCAAAGTACTTGAAAGTGGCTTTTATTGGCCTACCCAATTTGAGGATGCATATATTTTTTACAAATCTAGTGATAAATATCAAAGAATGGGAAATCTAGGTGATCGAAATCAAATGCCACTCACACCAATTCTTGCTGTTGAAGTATTTGATGTGTGGGGAATTGATTATATGGGTCCTTTTGTCAATTCTAACGGAAAATTTTATATACTTCTTGTTGTGGATTATGTTTCAAAATGGGTGGAAGTTAAAGCCACCCCTACTAATGATTCTCAAGTTTTTTGTGAGTTTGTGAAGGAATATATTTTTTCTGGACATGGTACACCAAAAGTGGTTATCAGTGACGGAGGCTCACATTTCCCGAAATCTTTCCATACTCTACTCAAGAAGTACAACATAACACAGAAGGTTGGTACGCCGTATCACCCACAAACTAGTGGACAAGCCGAAATCTCGAACCGTGAGATTAAATCCATTCTTGAGAAAACCTTAAACACCAAATGGAAAGATTGGAGTTATAGGCTTAATGATGCACTTTGGGCATATAGAACGGCGTACAAAATGTTTCCATATCGGTTGGTTTATGGCACAGCTTGTCATCTTCCGGTTGAACTTGAACATAAGGTATATTGGGCGATAAAGATGTTTAACATGGATTATGACAATGCGGGGAAACAAAGGAAGTTACAACTTAATGAGCTAGATGGGATACGTAATGATGCTTATGAGAGTTCTCGTATATACAAGGAGAAGACAAAACCTTTTCAGGACAAGATGATTTCTCAAAAGAATTTTGTTGTGGGGCAAAAAGTTCTTTTATTTTATTCTCATCTTAAAGTAATGTTTATTCTCATGGCGCAGTTGAAATTTCTAGTCTTAGAGATGGAACAAATTTAAAGGTGAACGACCATAGATTGAAGCCATATTATGAAAGCATTGCTTATGTGGATATGGATGTGCAAGAATTTCGTGATTATCTCCCTCTGGAGGAGTAATTGAAGGAATGCCACGTCGGGCTAACGACGTTAAACCAATCGCTTCATGGGAGGAAACCCATCGTATTTGTATCTCTATCCCTTTTTTTTTCTGAGTTTTTCATATCATTTATTGCATTCTCATCTTAGATTTTACAAAGTCCTATCTCCCCCCCTTTAATGAGCGCAAGAGCAATCGAAATCCCAAGAGTTAGGTAACAGAAGCTGTTGGATCTCCTATATTTTAAAATCCGGACCGTTAAATGATCGAATATCCTCAGAAGATTCCCGTCATAGGTGTTTTTTTGGTTACTCGACAAAAATACCCCTACCAAAATAACGTTCTTCCCAAGTTCTCCTCCGACTTCTTTCCTTTCTCAGTTTTCCCGCAGAAAAATTCCTCCTATCATTCTACTGAAACCATTGTTCCACTGACAATAATGTGAAATTAACCTTCTCCTCATGTTTCTTCTCGGTTTTCATACAATTACCTCGATAGGTATGTGATTCTGAGATCATTTTGTATTGTAATTTCGAATACTAGAGTTCGTAACTATTTTGGGTTTTGCATATTTGTATTTTCATGGAAGAAATCATTCTGTGTTGTAATTTGGAATTCTAGGGTTTGTAAAGTTTAGGGGTTTTGCATAATTTGTGTTTTTATGGAAGAAATCATGTTATACTGAATTCTAGGGTTTGTAATTTTTAAGGATTTTTGCAAATCTCATCACATAAATGGTATTTTTTTAAGGTCTCTGATGAATTTAACAGGGAGTATCACCAGCAAGTTCAATTTATAATTAGCAAGGATGTGTATGATCCTTCCCTAGAGTGGCCTCCTACTAAAAATCATTCTCGGCCAAACCACGAGATTGGAGAGGTATGTGTAATTAGTCCTCTAATAAATTGTTGGAAGCTTTCAGACTTGCTTATGTATCTCTTTTAGATTGTTTAGCTGAAAATCTATCAGTGAGGTTTCTATAATTTCTTGATATCTAAGTAGTTGGCAGCAACAAAAAAAAAAGATCAAATAGGAAAGTTAGGCAAAATTTGTATTATGCTCCAAGATACCTCTTTCTGTTAGGTGAGGAAGCACGATCTAGAGCCATTTAATTCAACAAGATAAACCTTCATATGATCAACCTCTAGAGAAACAATTTCGCAAATTGTGAGACAGAAATACAAACTAATGATGGATGATCAATTAAATGATTGCTGAAACAGTTCTTCTCATAAAAAGATTAATCATAAAGTGAATAGTTGTTAGATATATATGCCTTTCATTTTACGTTAACTTTGAACCAACTTCAGTTTCATTTAACATTTGGCCGTGTAAAGAATCATTCCTTTGAAATGTGTATTTTATATGCAAGGGAGTATAGAGTTTCGAATTCGTAAGGTTATTTTTAAGGCTACTAGATTAAGTAGTATGTTCCCAGGCAGGGACATTCATCACAGAATCAGTTCAATTTCCTGTGTACCAGAAACATTCTTAATTGTGGCCAACTTCTGTTCTTCGGTTCGAGTGGACTAGACAACAAAGAATATTATGAGGGCCAACAGATTTTTTTGAAATTACAGAGGAGTATGGGGAAGATAACTTATTGGTAATTTGGTAGAGTCAGAGAGTTTCTTCCACAAAACAGTACTTCGTAACTGGAAGGATTGTGTTTTATCCTTTCATAGTTCTTAACCGGGTACTCCAAGAGCTGAAAAGCTCCCAATTGTGAGAAAATGTTTGCGTGCTCTGTCCATGATGGCTTGCCATGAGGTTAATTAGGTTATAGTCTTATAGTGGAAGGCTAAATAGTATATTGTTGTTGTAAGTCTAATTAGTGTATATATTTTCGAACTTGATTAGCTATTTGGTTAATTATCCTGTAATCCTGTATGGTTTTTTTGATTTTTATATTTGTTGTAGGGTTAATCGACAAAAGTGTTAGTAACAAACGTGTACGGATGTTCGTGAGATATTGAGGCCTGGGAATTATCAAAGAAGAAGTTTCATGCTGAACCACTCATTAGCTGGGTCGATGCACCTGAGATTCAACTACGAGTCATCGCTAGAACGAGTACTGTAATTGTTATTTATCCATATGTCTGAACTTATGTCTGAACTTATGTGAAAAAAATTGTTGAATTATTAACTTCTGATTGATAAAAGGAGAAAAGAAAATTGTTTTACTGATGCATTTTGTTGTTGTGTCATAGTTCTGCAAACATAAAAGGTATTTATGAAAAGAGTTGGTGTTTGACGACGTGCAACACACGTGCACTTTACTTGTATCTATAATGAAATTTTTGGCGAATTCTCGTCAGAAAATTCCAACTGCGTAGTTGTCACGAAAATAGCTCTCGAGACTTCACACGGAGTCTTATTTGAGTGGTTGACCCCAACTTTTAAATAGGATAGACTCACCTTTATTTTTCAAAAAGAACATCTGAATTCGGAGTCTGCTAAGTTGGAGCGATAGGCATGGACATTTGGGTTTCGGTATTTTTCCAAAACTTTTTTAGATTGCATGTCAGTCAGTTCTAAGGACATAAAAGTCAGACTATCTTAGTAGAGTATTGCAATCATGTTGAACGTCACACGTAAGTAATTGATTATGTGTGATGATTAGAATGTATGTGGGATGTTTATAGCTAAAGAACCTATGCAAGCTAATTATTTGGCTTTCTACTTTGTGTTTATCCTTAGTGTTTTTTCCAAGGCGAGAAATTGGAGTAGGTTTTGTGGATATACCTCTTATAACCCTCACGAGACTATAACTCTTCCACTAGGGACACCTAGGGGTTTAAAGGCTTTTTATACATGCTAAGTGTAACCGTTTTCTCAACTACATGGAGCTGTTGTATTTAGAATTGGTTTTATTTAGTTTGCTCGAGGACTAGCAAAAGCTAAGTGTGGGAGAGTTTGATAAGTGCATAATTTATATGATTTTAATGGTCATTACATACTTGTTTTAGCTATTATTCTTGCATATTTTCGTATTATTACTCTTGTTTTATTTTATTTGTCTCTATTAAGTGAATCATCCAAAAAGGAGCTACAAAGTTCTAAAAAGAGCTAAGAAGAGAAGTATTCCAAGTATCCAAGTACGAAGAAAAGGAGGAAAACGCTCAAAATCAAGAGAAGGGACAAAGACCGATCTTAACTCATTCAAATTAAGGATTTCTCATCAACATCTTGAACAGAATTGAAATAGGAAAAGAATGAAAAAATAATGAGGTCATTCCGAGTTCGGATGAAGAAGTTATGGCCAAAACGAATTTTTTTTTGAATACCGAAGATAGTAAAGTATGCAAACGGGTACGCATACTTTAATTCCGAAAATTTGTGCTCGATTTTGTAGTATGCGTACTTAGCAAGTAGGAAAATGTGTATGCATACCTTGGAAGGCTTAAGGTCACGTTTAAGGTCGTTAGTTCATATTTTTGGGTCGGGTTCTTGAACCGAACTAAATATGTAAAGGCCAAGCAATGTAAACCTATAAAAAGAGGTATTAGGTCATGAATGAAGGATCATCAAGGGATCACGAAATTGTAGGTCTTGGAGAGGAGAAATATCACACGGATCGAAAGATAGGGTTTCAGAGCGGTTCTTCAATCGTAACGATATCTCTAAGCTTTTCTCATACGTATAACATGGATGTTTCTACATCTATGAGTAGCTAACACCTATTGAGTGAGGATGAATTCTAAGTTGTAAAAAATTTTTGAGTTATTATATTAATTTACTTGAAGTTCTTCATATGATTATCGTTTGTTTATAGGATTATGAATATTTATCATTGATTGATAGATTGTTTAGGTGGCCAACTAAATTGATTTCTTGATTTAATCTATTGCTAGTATTGAGTTAGGAGATAAGAAATCGTCGAATAACCTTTACACAAGTAGAGAACACAAAACCTTGCAGAGGGATTCTGTGGAGCGATTATGTGTATAAACAACACTTAAAAGTGGACCTTGATCTAAGATTCTAACTAGTAGGATCAACCTATAAATTCACAAAAGATAAATCATTCGACTAAATTACACCTTGAGTTAGGTGGTTTGGGTGAATAGAATCTGGTAGGCGAGAACTTTTGTATCTTGTGATACAAGGAATTTAGGGGATAACACTGATCTAGATGTTATTCCATGGTTGGTGATAATCTATGATTAACGACGAGTAGGCAATTATAATAACTCATTGAATTGTTTATTAACGAAGAAGGATTAATCGATCATATTTCTCTCTATTGATTACAACAATACAACATTTATTTGCTTTGATTATTTATTTTGTTCAGAATCTAAAACAAAACCCCCCTTTGTGACATTTTGACAACTAAAACTCACTGCTCTTCGTAGGAACGATCCTTACTTCCATTATATTACTAGTTAATTGTGTGGAAATAATATTATTAATTTGTTGAGCCTACGACACCCATCAACATGGTACCTTGATGATGGCACAATTATTGGTGACACACTTGAGGTGGCCAAAGCTTTGAGCATTATAGAAACCGAAGGCCCAGGTAGGGGTTTGCATCTCAATACTTAGAAAACGGAGGTCTTTTGGCCTTTCATTTATCCTAGAAGTATTGCTGAAGATGTTTTCCCTCAGGATATTGGTAGACCTGCCAATGGTGTTAAACTTTTTGGAGTCCTTATGAGTCTGAACATGAAATTTATTAGTGGCATGGTGCTGATCAGGGTTCACAAGATCATCCAGTTAATATCCGCCATCAAGAAACTCAAATACCCCCAAAGTGAAATGTTATTACTTCGCAATTGCGTCGGTATGTCCAAATTATATTTTTCTATGCGTACTACCAATCCTGCAGCTCTTCAACCAGCCACGGAACTTTTCGATCATTTATTTCAGTATTTGAGACTTTTGATCACATGGGATGGTGCTGGTTTTTGTCCCTTGCACCAGCGATTAGATACTCGACCTCTCAAGGAGGGCGGTCTCGGCATTTATACTACGTCATACACTCGTTTGTACTACTATCTTGCCTCATAGTCAGACCGTTTTTGTCCAAAAGGTGATACTCGACAACTTATTCTCATCAGACAAAGGATCTGCTTATCAGCTGGCTCTTCAGAATTTCATACAGGTATGCGTATTACCTTCTAGTTATGGCGTTGATGATATCCCCCCCCCCAATGCACACACACACCCCGGGAAGTAAATTATTTTGACTCAGTATGGAAGCAAATCCCCATCCAATTTTATATATCTGAAAGAGATTCAATTTTGTGGCAATGCAATCGATTTAAGCATGCACAAGATTATCTTTTGGATGTACCCATCAGTGGGTTGAATCAATGCCTTGGGTCGAGACAATTTAAAGCCATACTGTGCTACCGCCTTGGTATTCCCATGTTTTTTTGGAGGTGGCTTATTTTCAAGTTGCAATAGACCTATGGATATATTTGGTGATCATGCACTCCATTGTGACAAAGATGTCGGGCTCAAATTTTGACATGACCTCGTACGTGATATAATAGCTGACATATGTTACAAAGCTGGTATGCCTGCTTGTAAAGAGGTGGACCTTGGGTTTTTGTCAGATGATAATAGAGATTTACGCCCTGCAGATATTCTTGTTCATAATTAAGAAAATGGCCTAGATGTTTGTATGGATGACAGAAGAGTCTCACCTTACAAAGGGGAAGGTATCCGTGCTTTTATTATGGGCCAAGCAATTTCGAATGTTGTGATGCATAAATGTACTAAATATTTGGACAAATATGTCTCACACGGTTATGGTTTGAGTGATATAGCTTTCTTTACTTTGGGAGAACTTGGCGAGGACACCATATGTATTTTTAAGAGGTTGAAGAATTGTTTAGTTAGTAATGATGCTATTAGTGGTGTAGGTAGGTTTCTTTTTTACAGATTAGGAGTTGTTATTCAAAAGGGTGTTGGTGCTCAGATTATTGTTAGGCGACCAACCAAAGTTTTGTATGAACTTCCAATGGATTAATAATATTTTAGTCACATTGTTTTGTAAAAAAAAATAATTAAAGAACAAGATACAAGAAATAAAGGATTGATAGTATATAAAATTAATGGAAACTTTTGTCATTTATAAAATATAGATAAAAAAGATAAATTAAGCATTAAATGAAGGTGGGACCAAAGCTTATGTTTCTGTAGCTTTTAAAAGCTTCTCCTTCAGTATTTTCAAAGTCGAGGAAATTTAGGAAGTGCTTTGGATAAAAAACACTTCAATTTTTTTTTTTGCCAGACACTAATTTCAAAAATTATTGACATATATGGAGTTTCAAAGTGCATTTGGAAAAAAAAAATTACCAAACGCGACCCCCCACTAAGACTGAATAAACTAGGAAAAATTAATTTGGTTTCAATATAAACTCAGTCCTTCACCTTTAAAATTTTGGTTTCATGAAGAAAAAAAATTGGAAAAAGTTAAACCGAATTTGTCTTAAACATAAACTTACCTTTTCACCATTAAGACTCCGGTTTCTCAATTAAAAATGGGCAAAAATAAGATGAAACCAAATTTTGTTTCAATAACAAAATGTATACGCCAACAAAAATATTGGTTTCAACGTTGATTAGTTTTGTAAAATTTGCAGAAATTAACTTTGGTTTCATCATTTTTTAGTCATTTCACTAGCTTAAACATTGATTTTGACGATAATGATGCGACATTATTTTTTGATGATGGTTTCCACAATCATAATATATTATCATTTTACGGTGATCATATATTAACAGGAGGTATTGGTGGTTGTGTAGGATAGAAGGAGGATGCAGAGATGATTTTGATGTTGGGTCTGAAGGTGCTAATGGTGGTTGTAGAGGATAGAAGGAGGAGGAGGACATGCTTTCGATGGCGAACCTGGACATGCAGTGGTGGGGGAGAAAACGAATGAGGAGGAGGGGTGATGTTGATGAAAAACCGGGACATAAAGAAGGAGGCGTTGGTGGAGGAGACATAGGTGTAGTTGGTAGAAGATATGGACATGGCCGTTGTTGGTGGTGGCCGAGTTGCTGTTGGTGACAGATCTGAACATAAATGCAGAAGAAAAACGAATGAGGTTTTGGTAGACAAGACTACAGTGTCCTTTTTGCCAGATCCGTCTTTTCTTGCTGGTTTGGTGGTGGCGGAGCTACCGTTCCTGATGGTGTTGCGGAGGAGAAGGCCATGAGAAAAAGGACAAAAAAAAACAACAAGTAAAAAAATTTTTACAGGCAGGGTAGTAGTGGTATTAATGGAAGATGGGATTTATCTAATTTATACTTTCATAAAAATATGGGGGTTGTGTACCAATCTTGTGCAACATGGATTGTTTAATGAATCCCAAACTGTGACCGGAGTTTTTGTCTCATAATTATAATCATCTTGGTGTTTTATCACTTATTTTGTAATATAAATTGTAAAAATATATTACATACGGAATTATGTTAAAAATGATTTTTCTTACAAGTTAAGTATACAACATTCGTCTCTCTAAAATGAATTATATGCACGTTGTTTCGAATTATCTCCAAATTATGAACCGCTAATTGAATTATTAACTGAATTTACATAATTCACCAAGGAATTAATAATACTTGCACGTTGTCGTTCAGAATTGTGAGAACTAATACCACACCCATATTTAAGATTTTTTTCACTGTGAAACCCACCCGCGGAAAAGTTCAGGCGCGCCCCCAATTTTTGTGAGAAAATTTCTCCCAAACCTATAGTTTATAAAATTTCTCCCACACCCATATTTAAAATTATCTTCACGATTCCATCTTGAATTTCTTTTCTTCTTCTTTGATGTGAATCAAACTTCAATTATCTCTTTAGAATCGAACATTGTTGTGATACCAACTCCTAACCGAACTAGTTTCCTTATTTAGTTTGTTTTAGTTCTCTTAATTAAAGCTAGCTTAGTTTCCTAGTTTGAGTAGGATTCTTTAAATAGATTTGCTTGTTTACCAAGGCTTTGAAGCTATAAATAGCCTGGCAAAAACTCATTACGTTTTTTATCAATCAATATACAAAAGTTAAGATTATTTAGTTTCTTCTCAAAAGCTGGTGGCTAACCCCCAATTCAAAGGGTTTATCCGGTTTTTATCATTGGTCTAGGCTTGTCTCCAGTGTTAAAGGTCTAGAACCCTAACACCTGGATCAGAGCAGGTTCAATTCAATCTCAAAAAATCCACCAATTTTTTTTTTTAGGTTTCTCTTTTTGTAGTCATCATGTCTTACACAGAAAACTTGAAAAACATCTTCGAAGGACTTAACGTCGTGGAGGATAAGATCGATTCTCTTGGTGAGAGTTTCAACAACATGTATATCCTTGAGGAGGAGGCTAAGAACAAGAAGAAGGCGGCAAAATTATTGCTACGTCAACAGGAGAGTACTGCCCTTGTCACCGAGCTTAGCACAACACTCAATACCACAATGGAAAACTCTTTACGTAATGTGCTTAGAGAGTTTTTACCTCCAGTGCAACAGCATCCTGGTGCTGCACCACCTCCTCCACCGCCACCACCTCCACCACCAAATCCCCCTAATAATGGTCAACCTCAACAGCTGCGCCCTAACATTAAGTTTTCCAATTTTACTGGCGAAGATCCTGAAGGTTGGATCTTTAATGCGGACCAATATTTTAGTGTTTACAATGCTTCTGATGCTCTGAAAATCATTGTGGCTGTTGCACATCTTAAAGGAGACGATAATCAATGGTTTCGCTGGAGACGCACTAAAACTGAAGTTACTACTTGGGAACAATTTTGTTCCTTGATTCGTGAACGATTTTCTCCAGAAAAATTTGTGGATGCTCGATTAGCTATTAGTACCATTGAACAAAAAGGTATTGTCCGTGACCATATTACTGAGTTTGAACGATTGTTAAACTTTGTTGATTTTCCTGAGGATTTCTTGATAAGTTGCTTTATTCGCTCGCTTTAAACCTCATATTGGTGCTACTGTTAAGTTATTGTCACCACCAACTTTGATTGAGGCGTTTACTAAGGCACTTCATCAAGAAGAGGCTTACATAGATGTTAACAAGTCTGTTGCCCGACAACCTTATCGTCCTCCTCCATTCAGACCTGCTGCCACTATTCAGCCTACTCCATACAATAAGTCTTTATTACCTCCAGGAGCCCGACGTTTATCACCAGCTGAACAAAAAGAAAGAAGGGAAAAAGGCCTTTCTTTAACTGTGATCAACTTTTTACACCTACTCATGTGTGTGTGAATCCTAGGTTAACTATTTTGGATCTTTCTTGAAGAGTCTTATGAAGATTCTACGACACCATCTGCGGTTGAACATCTTTCATCTCCTGATGATATGCCGGTTGCTTTTGAGGTTGTCGATTCCGTTGAAACTGAGCCGAAAATTTCTTGCAATTCATTAGTTGGATCTACCTTTCCTAGAACTATGCACATTGCTGGTAATACTAAGACTCAATCGATTACAGTTTTGCTTGATTCAGGCTCCACTCATAATTTTTTGCATCCATCTGTGGCTAAGCGATGTGGTTATCCGATTCTCTCTACAAAATCTCCATTAAGTGTTACGGTTGGTGATGGTGGAAAATTGGACACTAAGGGTTATTGTGTCGACATTCCTATACAACTTCAGCAATATAAGTTTACCACTGATTTCCACTTGCTTGATATTAGTGGTTGTGACGCGGTTTTGGGTGTTCAATGGTTGAGAACATTAGGACCAATTAAGTAGGATTTTGCTCAATTAACCATGCAGTTTCACATTAATGGCAATGTTGTCTCATTAATGGGTAACAACCAATCCTCAGTAATGATTTTAGACGCACATTCAATGCAGCGCCTATTGCGTAATGAAAATTATGGGGTTTGTCTACAACTATCAGCATTAAATGCTCCCATGCACACTTCTGCTATTCCTACGGAAGTGCAAAAATTGCTCGGGGAGTTTGCTGATGTATTTCAATTACCAACAACTCTTCCACCTGAACGTGCTCATGATCACCGTATTCCGCTATTACCTGATTCTTCTCCTGTTAATGTGTGTCCCTATCGATATCCTCATTTTCAAAAAGACGAAATCGAGAAGATAATTATTGAGCTCCAACAAGCAGGTTTCATACGTCCTAGTTCAAGTCCTTATTCTTCTCCTATTCTTATGGTACGTAAGAAAGATGGATCTTAGCGTATGTGTGTGGATTACCGAGCCTTAAACAAGATAACTATTAAGGATCGTTTTCCAATCCCAACAGTCGATGAATTACTAGATGAATTGTTTGGTGCTGCTGTGTTTACTAAGTTGGATTTACGCTCGGGGTATTATCAAATTCGATTATATCAACCTGATATTCCTAAAACTGCTTTTAGGACACACGATGGTCATTTCGAATTTTTGGTTATGCCTTTTGGGTTATCAAATGCACCTGCAACTTTCCATAATTTAATGAATATTATTTTCAGGCCGCATTTAAGGAGGTTTGTCCTTGTCTTCTTTGATGATATTCTAGTTTATAGCAAGAATATGACTGATCACTTAGAACATTTGGCTATTGTGTTTAATATTTTACGCACTAATAAGCTCTTTGTCAAAGATACTAAGTGTACTTTTGCACAGCCATCTGTCGGGTATTTGGGTCATATAATCTCTTCTGCAGGAGTTTCCGTTGAGACTGATAAGATTCAATCTATATTGTCTTGGCCACTTCCTTCGTCTGTTAAAGAGTTACGAGGTTTTCTTGGGTTAGCTGGTTACTATCGTAAATTTGTGAAGAATTTTGGTGTTCTAAGTGCACCGTTAACACAACTACTTAAGAAAGATGCTTTTCAGTGGACAGCCCAAGCTACTTCTGCATTTAAATCGTTGCAACAGGCGCTTACTACAACTCCAACTCTTGCACTTCCAGATTTTACGAAAGAATTTTCTTTAGAAAGCGATGCATCTGGTAACGGTATTGGGGATGTTTTAATGCAATCAAGGCAACCCATTGGATTCTTTAGTAAACCTCTTTCAGGAAAGAACTTAAACCTCTCTATTTATGACAAAGAAATGTTGGTTGTTGTTTCTGCAGTCCAAAAATGGAGGCCATATTTGCTTGGGAGACACTTTAAGATTTATACGGATCATCGTAGTCTTAAGTTTTTCTTGGATCAAAAATTATCTTCCATGGAACAACAAAAATGGTTGTCAAAGTTACTAGGATATGATTATGAGATTATTTTTCGTCGTGTAAAGGAGAACGTTGCGGCTGATGCTCTATCAAGATGTACTCATTCATACTTTCATATATCTACGCCTATTTTTTCTGGGATTGATGACACTAGTCAAGAATGCCATCCGATCTTGTTTTGGGGGTCTTAATTCAAGGTTTACAGCAAGATGCCAACTTTAAGAAACATTTTTCTTATACTGACGGTTTGTTACGTTATAAGAACCGTATAGTGGTACCTTCAACTTCTACATGGTGCGCCAAACTGCTGGATGAATTTCATTCTCAACCTATTGGTGGCCATTCTGGGTATCTAAGGACTTTCAAGAGACTCCAACAAAATTTTTATTGGAAGGGAATGAAGAAGTCCATCAAAGATTTTATTTCCAAGTGTGATACTTGTCAGCGGAATAAATCCGAAGCCATATCTCCACCTGGTCTTTTGAATCCTCTTCCTATTCCCACTGATATATGGTTAGATATTTCTATGGATTTTGTGGATGGATTTCCAACTTCTAATCGAAAAAATTCGATTTTGGTGGTAGTAGATAGACTATCTAAGTATGCACACTTTATACCTCTTTCACATCCATATACTGCAGGGTCAGTGGCTGAAATTTTTGTGAGAGAGATTGTACGTCTTCATGGTATGCCCAAGAGTATTGTTAGTGATCGAGATCCAATATTTATCAGCAATTTTTGGGAAGCTTTCTTTGCATTGCAAAATACCAAGTTGTGTCGCAGTTCTGCATATCACCCACAATCTGATGGGCAAACGGAAGTGACGAATCGTACTTTGGAGTGTTATCTACGTTGTTTTGATGGAACTAAGCCAAGTGATTGGTCCCGCTGGCTTCCATGGGCAGAGTGGTGGTATAATACCAGTTTTAATACTGCTATTCAGATGACACCGTATCAAGCTGTTTATAGTCGACTTCCCCCTACAATTTCATCATATTTACCAGGTTCTACTTCTATTCATGCTGTTGACTCTACTTTGAAGGCAAGAGATTATACTCTAAAACTTTTACAATCACATCTACAAGCTGCTCAAGAGAGAATGAAGAAATATGCTGATACAAATCGTACCGAGCGCAATTTTGCTGTGGATGATTTCGTTTTTCTACGTCTCCAACCTTACAGACAAAGCACGGTCTCCACTCAGGCATATTCTAAACTTTCTCCAAAATTTTATGGCCCTTTTCGAGTTCTGGAAAAGATTGGAACTGTAGCCTATAGGTTGGATTTACCTGTTACAAGTCGCATTCATCCAGTCTTTCATGTTTCACAATTGAAGTTGAAACTGGGAAACAACAATATTGTTGATACTAACATTCCGATTCTGATTGATTATGCTTATTGGGAACCTGAGAGTATTTTAGAACGCAAAATGTTCAAGAAAGGGAATCATGCAGGAACCAAATGGTTGGTTAAGTGGAAAGATCATCCAACTGAGGAAGCGACTTGGGAAGATGCTGACAAGATACTGTTGCGTTTTCCAGCTTTTGATGCTTGAGGTCAAGCATATTTTTTCCAGCAGGGAAGGATGTTGTGATACCAACTCCTAACCGAACTAGTTTCCTTATTTAGTTTGTTTTAGTTCTCTTAATTAAAGCTAGCTTAGTTTCCTAGTTTGAGTAGGATTCTTTAAATAGATTTGCTTGTTTACCAAGGATTTGAAGCTATCAATAGACTGGCCAAAACTCATTACGTTTTTTATCAATCAATATACAAAAGTTAAGATTATTTAGTTTCTTCTCAAAAAGCTAACCCCCAATTCAAAGGGTCCAAATTTTGTAGGTTTTTATCATTGGTCTAGGCTTGTCTCCAGTGTTAAAGGTCTAGAACCCTAACAAACATACTCATGGAGAAATTTCAAAGGGTTTATCCGTTTTTGATGCAACCCATCTTTTAAATTATCTGATCCTGGCATTCTATCCTTTTCAACTATGATTTCATCTTGTTCGATCTCTCGTCATTTCAGTGAAAATGGGTTACTCCAAGGGCACTAAAAGCTTGTGATGGATTGTTTGCATTGAAAATTTGGTAGACAGATTCATAGTTTAGTTAAAGTTTGTGGGTTTGAATCAGATTCATTTGTTCAATCTTCTTTGATCATAGTTTAGTTAAAGTTTGTGGGTTTGAATCAGATTCATTTGTTCAATCTTCTTTGATCGATTCGATATGTGTGTGAAATGTGGTGAATTGAGGACGCTCACATGCTGTTTGATAGAATGAGTCACATAAATGTGGTTAGTTGGAAGTTTCACATATATGATTGGTATGATAGATTACGTGTAGACTTTAAGGCTTTGATTTTGAATATTTTACCTGAAGATCTTAAAATGAGTACCAAATAGAAATAGAAAAAGTTTCACATATTTCGGGAACTGAAATAGATGAGAAACAATTAGTAACCATTAAAGAGGAAACCTCGGAGGGAGAGCTGTAAGTATCTTGTACGTGTTTGGTAAAATATATAGTGTTAGTAATGTTAGCATCTGTACAGGGAATGAGCTAATGAAAACTAGTGCTAGTTTTGGCTTTTTTTTTTCTTTGAAGCATAAAACTAGTGCAAGTGGTGTCATAACCTGATGCCAATGCTAATGCTAATGAAAGTTATTTCCACTCAAGTGACGGTGAATGGGTTAATGATTCATAGTGGCAGTGTAGCAATGAGATGGAGCATTGACGTATTAAATTCCTTGTTTTGTGCAGCAACTGCAAATACATTTCAATCCAAAATCACCTTAACAAGAAGGATTAAAAATGATTAAGTAAAATAACTTAGAAGAGTTTACCTTTCTCAAATGTATTTTTACCATTTCAATAAATTTATATTTACTTAAATAAATAAGTAGAAATAGATAGCTTCTTCCCATAATTTTTTAGATGTATCTCGATGCTGCCCTTTATCATTCTCGTTATTGTTGAATAATTTGTTATGCAGGCATGTAAATGGATGAATAACCTGTTATGCATCTACAAAATTTGTTGCATAACTTGTTATGCAGTCCAGAAAACGGTTGCATAACACAGTAAGCAGCAACATTTTTGTTAGTATTGAAACCAACAAAAAAAAAAGGCTGCATAACTTGTCATGCACCTAATATAATAGCTGCATAACATGTTATGCAGTCGAGAAAATGGATGCATAAACCATTATGCAACCATATTTTTGTAAGCACTGAATTAAAAAAATTGATGCATAATCTTTTATGCATCCAAGGAAATGTATGCATAACATGTTATGCATAAATTAGTAGATGCATGAACCAAAATATGGTTGCATAACGTTTTATACATCTTTTGTTGTGTCTGCATAATGTGGTATGCATCGTTTTTGCCTAAAATGATGATCACCTCCGATTTTTTCGTGAAAAAACAAAAATTTGATATTCTTGTTTGTACTCGTTGCGTAGCTCTCTTAAAAAGATTTACAACGATATAAAATTCCAAGGTGCAGATTTTTAGATATGTTATATCCAAGTTGCATTTCCAATTATACCCCTGATGCATAACCTGTCATGCGGATGTATAATCCGTCATGTATATATTTTTAATAATTTCATATAATTATGGGTGTCACGGTACCTAAAATTAATTATGGGCCTGACAATAAAATATTATTTTTTTTAGGCCTGCGCCTAATTTTCCCTTTACTTTGTACCTCAAATTTATAACTAGGTCAGGGCCCAATACTACTCTTAACCCCGTGGATTTATTGTACAAAATAACCCCAAAGAAAAAACTATTTGAACCAGCAACCGGAATATGAAACTTGTTAACACCACATTCTTTACCGACTAAGAAAAGAAAAAAACAATAACACGCAATCTCACTTTAAATATAAATATATTTCTCGTGGTAGATGCTACCTCCGTCCCTATTATATGAGCCGAGTTTGTAAATTTTCTAATTCCATTAGATAGGAGGAGTTCTAGTTTCAAGGTTGTTTTCTCATATACCCCTATTTATAGTGCATGGTTATCATACAATTTACTTAATGTGAAGTGGAGATTTACAGATATCTAATGTAATGACCCGTCCCTCTACCGATATTGTCCCCACTTAGCCACTGCGGTCATCCGGAAGTGTGGGGTTTTCAACGGGCATCGCTGCGGTAATCCAGCAGCAACTTCCCGGATGGTCACCCATCCCTGGATTACTCCCGCCCGAGCACGCTTAAATGCAGAGTTTTCTGCCAACTCTGAAGCCAATTGTGCTGAAAAGGCCTCAGTGTGGGGTTTTCAACGGGCATCGCTGCGGTAATCCAGCAACAACTTCTCGGATGGTCACCCATCCCTGGATTACTCCCGCCAGAGCACACTTAACTGCAGAGTTTTCTGCCAACTCTGGAGCCAATTATGCTGAAAAGACCTCGGTGTTAGGGAAGGAAAAATCATTATTTATATTCCATTCGGCGAATCACTGCCAAAATCGGGGTATTACAATACCACCAGCTTAAATTGGAGCCGTCCTCGGCTCCGGAATATATATCCAAGCCCAGATCTCCAACGTTCCCTGCCCCTCATGAGAAGCACCTGGACCAATCCCACCAGAGTGCCTTCCCACCCTCGGCAGGTGAACCGTCGTCGGCTCTGATACCATTTGTAATAACCCGTCCCTCTACCGATTTTGTCCCCACTTAGCCACTGCGGTCATCCGGCAGTGTGGGGTTTTCAACGGAATTGCTGCGGTAATCCAACAGCAACTTCCGGGATGGTCACCCATCCCTGGATTACTCCCTCCCGAGCACGCTTAACTGCAGAGTTTTCTGCCAACTCTAGAGCCAATTGTGCTGAAAAGGCCTCGGTGTTAGGGAAGGACAAATCATTATTTATATTCCATTCGGCGAACCACTGCCGAAATCGGGGTATTACATCTAAGATACAAAACAAAGCTTGGCTAAGTTAGGCTACATAAAGAGCGGCCAAGATTTATCTAGAAGGGATAAATCTACGGTCGTGGTTCTTTCAACTTAAGTATTAAATGTTTTATTTGTAGTTGCGGGAAATCCCACACTACACCCCTTACTCAATTTTGCTTGATTAATCCATTGAAAGATGTAAGATCAAGAATATTTATTGATTGAATTCATGAAATGTTTACACAGGGAAATAGAATTACACTTAGAAGCTAAAATACTCTTAAACTTTCTCTCTCCTAATGACTTGCTCAACAATTCCCCTCAAAAGATCTCTCCCTTAAACAGACTCATTGAGCCCTTTATATAGGGTAATACATAGTGGATGACAGCTAAGCTATCCTTTATGTTCGGGAATGTCTCGCGAAGTGTCGCAAATGCACGAATATTCATTCTCGCGACACTTCTTAACCCTCGCCTGGTTTCGTGTCTTCCAATTGTTTTGGGTGCCGTTATTCATCGCGTCGTTTATTTTAGCTCCCTGCGACTCCCTCGCGACACCGTCGTTTATTAATCCCGCGAGCCTTGCACGTTGCGATATTATGATCCTACATCTTGCCTCTTTTTCCTTGAATATTGCTTGAAGAGCGATTTGAAGGAAAAATTCATTGTTGTAATATTCCTTGGTTTCAATTGGTGAAGGAACGAGCGAAAGAATACTTTTCTTGAAAAGTACGTACTTGCCTCTATTCTTTTAGCGAAGTTCCGAAGCTTCTTTGTAGTATATATATGAAGTTCCGTCTCCTGTCTCTCTTTACATCTCCTCTGCGAGGGGGAGAATGTCATGAGAATCAATATTTTGATTTGCCGCAACTACTTATCTTTATCTGTTTCAGCTCCGTACTATTACACTGATTTTGACTATTAAAGTCTTTTCTTGACACGTCTCTTCCAACCGTTTATTCTCGACCGTTCGTGTCTCTTCTCGCATTAAATGCCCTCGTTTTTCTCAAGAATCTTTTTAATTTTTTCTATATATAGTTTTCTTTTCTTCCTCTTTTCTTCCTTTAGTTTCTCTCTGCAACTCTTCTTGACTCTCTCCTTCCGCAATTTGCGCTCCTGCTTCTGTAAATCTTTTCTTCATCCCTTCTAACGCTGATCCTAATCTCCAACCCCCTCCATTCCCATACTGATAATGGCTTTCATTAGTCGTGCATACAAATCTTCTTTTGATGAAGTTCAACAGAAGTTGCTCGAAAAGGGTTTTACTCTATCGACCATTCCCGATCAAGAATCTTCATCTATTCTTTTCGCAAAGTTGTTTTCTCGATCATCAATGTGATGACCAAAAGATTATAGTCTCGCTAGGTCAGCTCCTCGCAGACTTCCCATTCCCTTATACAATCCCGAGATGCTTCGTTTTATGAAATCTTGGCCCATGAAAAATTCTCTGGGCCGTTTATCAATTAAGTGGCGATTGCATTCGCCTAATGCTTGAGTTCGCGAATCGTGGTCTTTGGCAAAGGATCTTTATACCCTAATACTCGTTAGACATCCCGATTTCGCAGACTTGGAAATAGTCTTTGAGAAGTACATCGTAGAGAACTTTTTGAAAATTATTCAAGTGATAAAGATGAGGAATGCAAAATCTCGTTGGGGTATTCGCCTGAAAAAGAAGGATAATGTCCCTGAGGATAAATTACTCATGCAAGACATTGACTGGCACCCGGGCAATAATACTACTCCTCGCCACTCCAAAGATGAGAAGTGGTGGGTTGTACCCTTGATTTTAAATGGCCCTTACATCGCGGGCTCGCATATTCTTCCCGCGAATCTCGCAGATATCACCCTTGGGAATTCAAATGGCACGATAAGGCAAAAGAGGTATGTTTTTCTCTTCAAATCTTGCCTTTGCAACTTTTCTTTATATTTCTTTGAGTTTGTGAAATTTTTCAGATCGCCAAATTGAGAAGAAGCTACAAGGATAATCCATTGGAGAGCACTCTGACGATACTTCGATCGCTAACGAATGAAGTAAGAAACATTTCCTTTGTTATTTGAAACAATATTGTTGCCTCTGTTTCTTATCTTTAACCGTATGCGAAGGTTGAAGCTGAAGAAGCTGTAGCCGCGAAGATTAAAAGTAAGGGTAAAACCGTCGTTCGCAAAGGTAAATCTTCTGCTCCATTAGCTAAGAAGCGAAAGACCCAATCTTCTTCTCGCCTTCGCTCAAGCTCCGAATCTTCTGACGAGGATAACCATAATTCGAATTCCTCTCTCGCTAAAGAGATTCCGTTGGCCGGTTCTCCTATGGATCAGTTATCTAGCATCTTCTCAGATTCTTTCCAAGGAATGGGAGATGCTCCCCTAGCTTCCCTTTGCGGGACTCTCGCAAATGTGTGTAATGCTGCTTTACTAGAGGGCAATAATTCTTTCAATGGAGCCTCTAGAATTGTGTCTCCTGACTTCTTGAACGCACTTGGGTCTTTGGTATGCATGCGAGTCATATTTCCCGTTAATTTTAAATTTTTAAATATATATGTACTGACGGTTTTTCTATCTTCTTTCATAGGTTGGAAAAACTTCTTTTGTAGTTGCCTCAGATCTCGAGAGAAGACGCAACAATCTTGAAAAGAGAAATTTTCAATTGAACAAGAAGACCCAAGAGCCGGAAGTCAAGCCGCGTCATCTCGCGATAGGGTTCAAAAATTAGAAGCCGATCTGGACTCCCAAAAGGATAGAGTATCTACTCTTCAAAACTCAAATCAAGCAACTTTATGGTATAGTAATTTTCAATTCTCAAATCCTTGTCATGTTATCTTTTATCTTTCTTTGTCGACTATTATTCTCAGCAGACGTATATAATCTCTCCGAAGAATCCATTCTTCTCCATTTATTTCCCGAGCCTATGAATGATGATGTCCTTCTTACTCACCTCAATCAATCTCTAAGTAGTTCCTCAAATAAAACTAACCTCCTTTCATTAAAGGATCTTCAATCCAAACATCATCTCTTAGAGATCGAACACGAGATCTAGTTTAAATTTAACTAATCGCTTTAAACGAATGTACCTTGATTCCGAGAAGAAAATCAAGACTTTAAGGAAGAAAATTAGTGATCTCATAGATGAGAACGATCGCATTACTAACAGAGGTGCACAGGCGTTAGCAGAATTCCACAAATCTCTTCTTGGTGTGCAAGTTGAACGAGATGAACTCCTTCATCGAATACCATACTTAAGCAAAATGAGAAGAGCAAGTTCGTTCTCTTCTTGTTATTAATAGTGATGATGAATTCGCTCGGGCTGTGAAAGTTTTAGATAATGCCAGGAATAACCTAGGTGTTGATGTTAGTCTTCATGCTGAGCATACTTCCTTGATTAAGGATATGATATCTGATAGAGAAGGTTATTTATTATACCTTACTGCTTCTTACTTTTGTATTATTGCTTGTAAATTATTAACTTGTTGTTGCTTATTTGCAGAATCTGAGAAGAGGCTTCAGGTTAGAGTTAGAGAACTTGAATCTGAAAAAGAACAACTCGCCAGGAATTTTCCAGCGAGAATTGAAGAACTCAAATCGAAAAGAACGGCTCGCAAAGAGTCTCTCCCTTCGCGAGAATAAATATTTCAAGTTGAAGAAACAATTTCTAACGACAGTGGAGAACTTTAATAATGATGTTGTTCGTTTTCGTAATGGAGCCATGGAGTATGTTTGTAAGGACCACAATATCCTCTCGCATTCATATCCCCGGCTTCTTGAAAAGGTTCCCGAGAATCGCCTGTCTCGGGACGTTTCGATAGTGAGGCTAGCGAAGAAGAAAATTTCGCGATGAGAATAATAGGACCGAAGAATCGGATGAAGGAGAAGAATCACCAAAGAGATAATTCTTTTTGTTTTCTTTTATTTGCTTGTAATATTTGTACATTTCTGTATCTCTTTATTATAGTGTACTTCTTGGATTGTTCCCCTCTAAATTCAATCTTCACTCCCCTTTTTGGTAGTTCTTCTTTGTAATATAATTGGCTAATATTATTGATGTATAACTTTTTCATCGAAGATGAATAACAATATTCCATCTTTTCCATTCCCATACTTGCCTCTCGTTATTTATCTTCAGATGAAAGATTTTAGTTGTCATCATGTATTTTGCATCTGTTATTGAAACGTATCGTTGCGACAAGGTCGCGGGTATCTTTATAAATCAAGAATCCTACTTGTCTCGCCTTACCATTTTGGTAGTCTTTGTTTTATCTCTTCTTGTTGCGACAAGGTCGCAGGCCGCCTTTACATTTTCATGCAATGGCCCATTGACCTTGCCTTATCATTTTTGTGTGGTCTTCCAAGTCAGACCTCCCTAATTAGAGGTCTTCCCCTGCCACCTTTCATCGCGACAAAATCGCAGGACGTCTTTACACTTGCATGCAAAGACCCATTGATCTTGCCTTATCATTTTCCAAGTATTTTTGCCTCTGCAGGATGTTTTAGTTGCGACAATATGACAGGTCTAGATATCCTTGCGAACATAAAGCCCCATGACATTGCATGGTCGTGCGACGAAATCGCAGACGTCCGTACACCGTCGTGTAAAGACCCATTGATCTCGCCTTACCCTCGCGTTAGTATTATTGCCTCTGCAGGATCATTGCACAAATATGACAAGCCTAAATTTTCTTGCGAAAACATAGCCTTATGACATTTGCGTCTGTTTTTGACACTCCCCCTAATGGAGAGCGTCGCCCTTATCATCTCCCGGTTGCCCCTTCAAGGAGGCGAAACATCGGCCATACAAGACTAGCTCCTCCCATCCGGTCTTAACAACAACCAGTTGTTTTCGCAGCCTCTTATCCCTTATACCTATAGGGTTTATGGTTACGAGGCTGCACCCTAAGTGGAGTTTTCTTCGGGCGAGTGCAACATATGCCAAGACTTGCCAAGAATGGCAGGGTAGGTTCATCCATCCCGGGCACTCGCTCAACCGTGTACCTCGGCGCCTTGAGCATACATCGACTCCTAGGAAGAGACCCTCGGTCGCCCAACCAGGGTATAACCTTATATATATAGTTGGGAATCCAAGGTACCTCTTCCGGATAGGCTTTCATGGGCCCCAAATTTTCATGACTCAAGGCTTCGAGAGCGGTGTAACCTTCCCCCGAGCCATGTCGAGAGATACCCCTTATATGACGCACTTTAGGTCTTACATTTGCCTCTTACGAAATGTTATTCGCGAACTAGGGTGTACGCCATAAAGGTTCGTCCCATTCTTTTACTCATTCATATTTGTTAAATCATTCAATCATTCATGTTTCATTATTTGCTGATATTTGTTTACGAAGTATTCGCATAGTTCTGTTTCATTTGTTGTATTTCACTTTTCTTTCTTAACCGAATTCTCATTTACTCTTGACTGCGAGATTCTCACACATCATTACTTCAACTGCTACTTTTCCTCCTGCTTTTATTGACTTATTCACTTCTTATGCCTTTTGTTGCTCATATCCTTTGCTTCTTCATTATCATAATATTCGCCTGTCTCTAGGCATTCACCTCGCGAGGTATGTTCAGCCCTTACTTCTATAGCATCCACCATTAGTTTTTCCTTTCTCTGCTCATCTCTCGCATGTTGTTTCCAACCCTTTCTTTTGGCATTTCTTTCTTCGCAGCTTTCTACATCGACCTCATGACATTGTTGCGACTCCTTCCAATCTCCCTGTATAATACCAATGCCGTTTGGATGTGGAAATTTTATACATTGATGATATGTTGATGCGATCCCCAAGATTTCATGAAGCCATGGCCTCCCAATCAGCGCATTATATGGAGATTCCACGTCAACCACACAGAATAAAACATCAGTTGATAATCCTTGTAGAGGTATTCTCATGTGAACCTCTCCCTTTGGCTTGTTTGCAGTGCCATTAAAGCCATATATCTTGTATGTCGAGGGGATCAAATCCTCATCTTTTCCTCCCATCGTCTTGTAAGTATGGTAAAAGAGAATATTCACCGAACTTCCGGTGTCGATTAGGATTCGGTTGATCGCCCAGCAAGCTTCTGCTTCATCATCTTCTCCATCAATTGGTTTCGGATTAATCTCTAGTTTTACAACCAACGGGCTATCATGTGTTTCTCTTCCTTTTGGCACTTCATCTGCAGAGAAAGAAATAGTCTTCACTGCCACTTTTCTAATCGTGGCGTTTCGCCGGACTCATTATTTCTTTATCATTAGCATCTCTCGCAAAGACTCTACTGAGCACGTTGTCATGAAAATCTTCGATTGTGCGATAGGAGTGGACGATAGAGTTGCAATTCAAATTTTTAGCTTTTGTCCCGACTTCTATCACAAATGTTTCCTTTCCTTTCGCCGACACATTGCTCTGTGCATCTCTCGGTGGTGGTGGTAATGTCTCGGCCTGTTTCTTCTCCCTTTAGAAAGTGATTCACTTTTCCCGATCAATCATCCCGAGAATGATTCTCTTTATGTTTCTACAATCGTTTGTTTGATGCCCATGGAAACGATGGTAAGAACAAAACTCATGACTTCTATCGCCTGGTGGTGGTTCCATTCCCACGTTCCAAGGTGCTGGTACATTTTCCATCACAAGTATAGCTTCCCAGATCTTTTCCACACTAGCATTCAGTGGAGGCATCTTAATCTCTTCCCATACTATTCTGCGACTTCTCTGCCCTCCACGGTTATTTTGCCTTCGTCCACCGTAAGTTTCTTGCTCATGATCTAGCCTCTGAATCTTATTATTGCTGTTACGGTTGTAGTAGTTCCTTTCTCGTTCAAACTCTTCTTGATCGTGGCTTCCCATGGCTACTATCTTCCCTTGTCCCTCATCAACTTTCCTTGCTTGTTTGTCCTTGCGAAGTGCTCGCCATCAGTATTTATGAATTGAGGCAACAAGCTTGCGTTCGCAGCATTCGAGCTTGTGTTCGCGATCGGATAAGAATTCATTTCATTTCGTCTCTCTTCTAGGGCAATATATTCTTCCCGTAACTCTCGTTTTCGCCATCGTGATTGTATTTTTGATTCTAAAAATTTGAATGTATAACAAGTTAGTCGCGAAGAGAGCATTCACAAATGAGAGGATGAGATATCTTTCCTCAACTCGTCCCGCCATTTCGCTACACATGGTCCTCCATCTTATTGTCAATTGCCTTAAGCTCTCGCCAACCCTTTGTTTCAACCCAAATACATCTTCAATACACGGTCGCGAAGAGTTATTACTTATGTATGCTCCCGGGAATGTGGCTTGTAAATGGTTAAATGATGTGATTGTGTTCCTTGGCAGACCTTCAAACCATTTTAGTGCTTCTCCTATTAGGCTTGATGCGAAATATTTGCACAAAGATGGCATCATGATTCTCCCACCGCAACATACATCTCATATAAGCCTTGATATGTTGTACCGCACAAAGTTGTTCCATCAAAGATGTTGGTTAATGCAGGTAGATTCCACTTAGGAGGTATTCCTCCCATCCGTACTTCTAGCGTGAAGGGATTCTTCGCAGCCTTCTGCGATGGCTTCGTCCAATTGTTTCCTTCCTCCTTCCCTTCGATTGTTCAAGTAATCCTCTCATTTCAGCCAGTTCTCTTAAGATTTGTTCATTTGCCTCAGAATTTGATTCTACTGGTCTTTTTAGCTCTGCCTCTCTCCTTCTACGCTCGTGCCTGTTTTGACCTTCTTGCTCGTTATTTTCTTCTCTCCTTTCCCTGCGACGTTCTCCTTCGTTTCTTTCTTCAATTCGCACACCATTATATCGGTTGTTCTCTCTTCTTGGCTGTCTCTCAGCTCTCATCTGCACCCTCTCATATTCTTCATTAATATTTCTATTGGTACGATTTTGTTCCCTCCTCCTTTCTCGGTTGTCATGGTTATTCTGCCGGATTGCCTCTTCCATCTCTTGATTTTCCATTTCTGCTCTTATCCTTTCTCTCTCGCGAGCTAGCCGTGCTTGTTCAATGTAATGCTTCTCAATGTCATCCTCAATCTCTCGGTTTCTTCTCAATTCTTCTCTCCCGTGCAAGATTATTCTCCCTTCAGCAGTTGGGTCATTCGGCCCTTGGAGTTGCATGTTTCCTTGATTTTCTCTATTCCGCTCATTTTGAAAATTTTCGGGCTGAGGAATATAACGATCTTCCATTTCTCCTCTTCTTTCGCCATGCTCTATGCTTGGATTTTGTGTTTCTCGTTGGTTTTCTTCCTCGGTACTTTCTGTTGGTAAAACTCTCCTTCTTTCTTCCCTAATCGATCTTGAACTTGATCTCACGCTACTTCTTGATCTCCTATTTTGCAATCTTATATTTTCCATCCTCAATTCATGATTCTGTCTTGTCAAGTTTGCTCGTTCCTTTGCCTCTAGCCGTCTCTCTTCGTGTATTGTTTGTCTCAATCTTTCTAATGCTGCGATTTCTTCGTTACCTGGATTCATTTCTCCATTCATTCCTTGCTCTCCTCCTCCTTGTCCATTGTTCGCCAGCTGCTGCTCCTCTTCCCTTTCGTCTTCAGAATCAGACCTCCAAGTATGTACACTTACTCTATCATAATCCACAGCCGTGTTTGCTACTGGGGAGATCGGTGGCTGATTTTGATCTTCTCCATCATTTCTCATATTCATCCTTGACGATTCTCCCTGTTTCATTCCTCCTTTCTCCAAAGCAAGTCTCCCACTTCTTCTTACAATCGTTGGTTGCCCTTGTACATTTCTTCTTCTAGCCATTTTTCTTTTTCAATGAATTCTTGAGTATCTTCTCCAAATCTTTTCTCTGTTAATCCAAATTCTTTCCAATTTCTACGTCAATCACTGCTCAGTCCCTGTTTCTAGCGCATATGTAGTTGCGGGAAATCCCACACTACACCCCTTACTCAATTTTGCTTAATTAATCCATTGAAAGATGTAAGATCAAGAATATTTATTGATTGAATTCATGAAATGTTTACACAGGGAAATAGAATTACACTTAGAAGCTAAAATACTCTTAAACTTTCTCTCTCCTAATGACTTGCTCAACCATTCCCCTCCAAAGATCTCTCCCTTAAACAGACTCATTGAGCCCTTTATATAGGGTAATACATAGTGGATGACAGCTAAGCTATCCTTTATTTTCGGGAATGTCTCGCGAAGTGTCGCAAATGCACGAATATTCATTCTCGCGACACTTCTTAACCCTCGCCAGGTTTCGTGTCTTCCAATTGTTTTGGGTGCCGTTATTCATCGCGTCGTTTATTTTAGCTCCCTGCGACTCCCTCGCGACACCGTCGTTTATTAATCCCGCGAGCCTTGCACGTTGCGATATTATGATCCTACATTATTAATTAGCATTTTATTAACCGCTCATAATAAATTATCTATTAATTGTTTTCATTAATTAATTATAAATATTTTTTCATTAATTATAAATGTTCTCTTAATTAATATAATAGATATATATTTTCATTAATATATAATTTTGATAAAAATAATATCAATAGACATTACTGAGGGTAATAGAAAAAGTAACGAGTGGTGGAAGCGGTGGCGGTTGTTAGAAAGTGGTGTTCAGGGGCGGTACCAAGCCCAAAATTAATTATTTTTGGTCTGTTTATCATAAAATGGGCTACTAAGTCCATTTTGCACCATATCCAACTCGCCGAGGATTTTTGCACCCCCTTTCTCAGAAACCTAGCTCTGCACTTGGTGATGGTGCAAAAAGTAGTGGTTTGTGTGGGTTAGTACAAGGTTTGAAAGACGGGTCACGGCTCAGGTCACGAACACTAGGCGTGACCGTTATAATGAGTTTTGACAGGTGTGAGCACGTTTTGGGCAAAAAAACGCGTTATATAGTAAAAAAAACGCGTTTTTTTGGACATTTTTTTTAAAATAACGGGCATTGTAACGGTTACATAGAAAAAAAAAATTATGATATGAAGTTCCTATGTAACGGTTATAACGTGCGTGAAAACGTTTTAACGAGTCTAAAAAAACGTTGTTACTATGTTTTTTCTTTTTTAATACTCCCTCCGTCCTTAAATAGATGACCTATTAATTTTTAAATTTTATCCCACTAATAGATGACCTATATCATTAAGAAACGGGATATTTCTAATACTACCATCTTAATTGATTATTGTTAGTATAAGAAATATGTATAATTCGATAGTCATGTTTATATTTCTTACATATGTGTTTTAAAATGCTTTTCACTGTACAATTTACGAAAGTTTGATAAAATTTGTGACGGTAAATTATAGCCACTAAAATTTCGTCGGCATCAATTATGCAATACATGCATAAGTAATGTGAAGAAAGAAACAATCATCAATCCAATTTAAGAGAGTGCATAACCTAGCTAGGTAGACTTGTCCCTTTATTAGATTGCATAATTTCCATCAAATGCCAAGAAGTCGGCAGGGTTTTAACAAGTCTATAGGGTACTAGTTTCTAAAAGAACAAGCAAAATGCATGCTAGAGGTAATTTGAATTAAGTAATTAAGTAAAATTACTAATACTATCTCCAAATATGTTTAATTAAGTAATTAGAATTTCTAGTAACAATTGTACTTTTCTTTGTAGGTGGGAAGAATGCGAATGATGCAAGGTCAATTTGCATCACCATCAGCACGTATTGCAGGTCAACATGGGGATCCTGTAAGTTAGTGGTTATCTTATGGTGCTGAGTATCCATCCCTCCAGAAGATTGAAGTAAAGATATTAAGTCAAACAAATACATCGTCTGGATCAGAGAGGAATTGGAGTGTGTTTGAAAGATCCATACCAAACTACGCAATCGTTTACTTTTTTCGAGAATAAATGATATGGTGTATGTACAGTACAATTTGAAGTTGGAACAACGAAGAATTAAAGGTAAAGCAAGGCGACATAACATTGATGTTCACGACATTCATTGTAAATAGAGGGATGACAATATGTTTGACTGGATAGCGCGGGAAGACGAAATACCGGTTTTACCTCTAGAAGAACAATGGTTAAATATGCTGGAAGAGGAAGTCGTTAATAATTCAGAGCATGTCCCTCTACCATACAACTGGCATGATCCCGAAGTTCAAATCCCATACGAAAGGTTACCATTGAATGACTTTGTTTATGACTTTGGTAATCTTTCATTTGGAGACAATACACAAGGTTATGAGAATGCGAATCCAATATATGATTCTCGTTACACTTCTGATCGCTCTGACCATGACGTTCAACATATGAACGAAGGATATAATTCTAATATCGATAACAATAGTGAAGTAGGTAACAATGATGATGAAAATGAATGAGGTTATGATGACGATAATGAAGGTTATTATGATGATGATACTTATGCAAACGAAGATAGCCAATACCCCCACGACGATGAATATGACGTGGAAAGGAACCGCCGAGAAAATGAAGAATACATGAGTAAGTCAAAAAAATGTGGTGATCGTAGTTGGTTCGCGTAGCTTTCTAAATGATGAACACTAGTTTAACAATCCTATGTTTTTTTAAATTTGAAGTTTTTAATCCTGTAGTTACTTTCCTTGTATCATTTAAAAAAATTTAATTCGAAGTTTTAAGCTTTCAATCCAGAGAAAGAAAAAAACTTTAAAAAAATGGTAAGAAAGTTATTTACACGATTATAACGTGCGTGATAATGGGAAAACAGTTCTAAAAAACGCACGTTAAAATGTTATTTAGAAGGAAAAAACATTCAAACTAATTTTAGAAAAACGGTTATAACGTGTATGAAAACTGAAAAACGGTCCTAAAAGACTGTCGTTATTTCCTATTTATCGACATTATAAAGGCACGGGGTTCGGGGACCCTCATGGCCACGGTATATGGGTGTGACCGTTTTAACGGTCGTTTTTTCGGTAAAAACGGGTGTTTTTCAAACCTTGGGTTAGTATAGTTGGGGATAATATTAGCTTTGTGTCATTACAACACAAGTAACATTGTATTATGAAAGATGGATTTAGTTGTTTTTAACACGAGTAGTAAAGGCATGTACCAAATATTTCAGGGATGATATCAAATCAAATAGGAAAAAATAATCATGATCGCCGGATCACCCAAAATGGTATCCCTGCTATCTTTAGCACCTGATCGTATAAATCTTAGTTTTTAATGTTGACTGCAATACAAAGAAAAGGAATATAATGGAATAAATTAATTGGCGACCTATAAGTTTGTTTAATCTAAACTTCATAGATGGCATTTGCGATAGAAAATTAGAAATGCGCCCAACAACATAAAAAGGCCGGGAGGCGGCGGTGGTGTTCAATCTAAACTTCCTAAATACAGGTTGACTAATTACTATTTATAAGATAAAATTAATGATTTTTATGCAGTTATTATAATCTTAAGACGGGCTAGAGCCAGGGTTAGTCAACCCTTTTCTCTGTCACTGGATGTCGTGGAGAAAGAATTGGTATCATGCGGTTTTAAGGTGGTGGCGGGTATTGGTGAGTAATAATGGACTATGATAATCCCGTGATGCCTAAAACATGTAACATTATAAAGTAAAAAACGTGGCTGGTTGGTTTAATGTTAAAATAATCTCGGTTAAAACATGACAATTAAAAAAAAAAAACCTAAATCAATTGCCACATTATTTAATAATTACAGACGAACAACAAAATCAAAACATATAAAATTATTTATTATCGAGTCGTGCCGTAACGGCACGGGTTATACTCTAGTATTAATATATAAATATATATTGGGATAAGATTGGGATAAAATAAGGAAAGTAAAAAAAAATATGAAAACCAAAATCTTCCTTATTTTACGTAATTTCTATTTTTCCGCCTATATAATAGGAATGGACGGAGTACTAGTTTTGTTGCATGAGAGCCCGGACGCAATCAAGGACAACGACTCTGTGTTAATTAGTGAACACTGAACAGCTTTAATAGGACATACGGTGCCATTTTCCACCCAATATCTAGAAGGTGCACTTTTGGGAAAGCCATGAATCGGCATCACATCAATTTCGCGTTAGTCCTATTTCTTTGCGAAGGTTTTTGTCCAACATTTAGCTTTTTCGGCTATTGATGAAAATCAAGATATAGAGAGAGCACAGAGGAAGAACACACGGAACAAGAATAGAGAGACTATATTGTGTTTGGCTGATTTTCACAGTTTTCATTAACCAGAAATTATGCCTTTATAAGCTACAGTACATGACTCAGTTAAGCTGCACTAACTCCACGAACAAAAGCACGTGTACACCCACCAACAGACGTGTTCATAAACAACTTAAACATCCCTTAAAACCAGGACTAATAAGACCCACTAATATTAGTACTCCGTAGTTTGAGTTTAACCAAAATTCCAACCTAAATTTCTATTGCTGGACCACATCGCTGTCACTACAAAGTAGTTAACCGAACTACTTTGTGGCTCACATACTCCGCACACAAAAAGAGTCGGATTTTAATATTAATTTTGGCATCAAATCAAAAGGTACTTGCAACTAGCCAACTACACAATCTTTAAATATTACACGAGCATTCATTTTCTGCCATTAAACGTGTTAGCTACCTATTGATATTCAAATCCAATCAACAGCTCCTTGAAATAAATACCCACCACATCAGGACGGATGGTAGCCTGCGAGTCACACCATGTCCTGCCTAGATATGTCTACTCGTCGCCCCAAACCCTATCGCCTAACATCTAAACACAAAGAAGGCAAGGAGCTTTGGGAACACTAGCGGTGAACTTGGGCGACCATTAGCGCCCAGTTTTGGGCGACGATAAGAAGCCAAAGGTTATTTCATAGTTCGTGCCAAATTAATTGAATGACATAAAACTTTTCTTTTCCATTATAATACTCCCTCCGTCCACTTTTAAGTGTCCGCTTTGACTTTGTCAAAATATTAAGGAAATCATATGAAATGTCATGATAGACTTTATTGCACTATTTAATATTATGTTATTACCAAAATTAAAATTATTAATGTTAAAAGCTACAATTTGGATAGTATTATTGTTTTAGGAAATATTGTAAAGAAATAAAAGCAAATCTAAACTTTTATTAAGAATCCAAAATTAGAATTTTGTAGCTACCCATTAATGTTTTTATTTAAAAAGGAATGACAATTAATATAAAAATATATTGAATGGATTTTTTCCTATATATGATAATGACATTTATGATTTTGAATTAAGTTTTTATTAAAAATGGTTTTATAATTATAAAAAAAGAAAGGGTATATTTGATAGTTTAAGGGAAAAATATGTACATAAAGCGAGTGGACAGTTAAAAGCGGACAGACCAAAATAGAAATTAGGACAGATAAAAACGGACAGAGGGAGTAACTCTTATTACATTAAGAAATAATAATCAAGAACTTTAAAAAATTAAAATAAAACAGAAACTTAATTAATTCAGAAAACACTATTAATGTAGACCCATTTTTTCAATAATTGATCAATTTCTTTCTTGAGTTCATCATGCTTTGACTTCTTCGATCTTCTTCTCTTCTTCAACCTTCTTCTCTTCTTCTCCTTCAATATCAAAAGCAGAAACAGGAAAAGATCTACCAAGTCCAGAAGGAGTTTTAAAAGTAATCTTCCCACTACTAGGATCATCAATAGAGATCTCAGAAAGACTAACCCAGATCAAAATCTCTTTACTCTTAACCCCAGTCAATTTCTTCATCTTGTAGTTCTCAACAAATGCTGTTACTTCAGCACCATAAGAAACAGATTTTCCAATACTCTTGAAGTAATGAGTTTTCTGCTTCTTCTGTCTTAACCAAACAAACCCAGAGCTTCTATTGTAACCAACCTCTGTTAAATCATCTAATGGTAATAAACCCTTTGGAAGTGAAATCTCCCCTAGTAGTTGCAGAGACTTTTCCTTGCAGATTTCATCTCCTGTGTATACTTCTGCGCTCTCTCTGTGAGTTTCGATCATCTGAGAAGTCATTTTTATTGAGTTTTTCAAAAATAGAGGAGTTTTTCAGGAACAGAGGATTGAAGGAAGGGTGTTTGGTTTTTTGTCTGTGTGATTGATTTTGTGCAAGGAAGGAAATTAATTTATAGACGATGGATTAATGAAGTTACGATAATATCCTTTGGAGGAGATTTTGATAACTTCAAGGTGAAGGGATAAGTAACCAACACGTAGCAAATACCGAAGAGTAGGAAGTTGGAAGAACAAGGGGTGTCGGTCCGCCTAAAACTTCCCAACCAGAATGCTATTAAATGAGTTTGGTAGTCGGTTTTGAGTTAACGACAAATGTAGATTAGCTTGTTTTTGACTCATGGTGATGCAATTTTATACTGCTCTTTCAAGTAATTGTTTGTTGGAGGGCAAGGGTCAAAGCTAAGATGGAACATTATTACATGACATGACCAGAAGTGTAGCAAATAATTTTGTGATGATTGCAGAGACTGCTATATTCAGCATATGTGCTAGATCGGGTTATCGGTTCTTGTTTTCTGGAACACCAAAAGATTTTATGACCCATATAAAGACTCATACCCACTACTGATTTTCACCCCAATCTTCATCGTAGTATACCTGAAATGGCAAAGCAGTAGATTTCTTGAATTGGAACCACGAGTCATTGTACCATTGGGATATGTTAAAATCCTCTTAACAAAGCCCCAATTCTAAACTGAAGGATTTTTCATAGTCTGGCAAGCTTTACTCACTGTAAAGATATGTCGCTAAATACCAATCTTTATAGGGGGAGATAATGCAAATTTTCCAAAAAAATAAAAACCACGTGTAAGTTAGTGCTGAGTTAGTTAACTTGGAATAAAAAAAATTATTGATGAGAGGAGGCTTCACTAATTTTATCTCTGTAAGGGAGGTAATGCAAATTACGAATCTTTACAGGGGAGGTAACACAAATTACCCCATGTAGAAAAGACTTCTGATTTATAGGAAAGAGGGTACAACCAAGTAATATCTGTTTTAATTATATCAATCAAACTAATTATCATATTACGTATAGTCATCGACAGAACAAAAATAAGAATACCAAACATCAAAATGAATGAGGTCCAAAGGACCATACACATCATTACTTACTGAAGCACTAAAATGTAAAGCATGCGACTTGGCACTACAAAAAGACAACAACACGGTATTAGCGACGAAATTCCTGGCGACATACCAATTTTCCTCACTATATATAATAAATAGCGACCTAGAAAAATGTGGTCGCGAAACGATAGTTTTAGCGACATGTTGTGAAAAATGTAGCTAAAATCGTCGGTAAATCATATAATCAGCGACTTAGTTTGATGTCTTAGCAAACTACCAATCACTACAAATTTTAAGATACTAATGATGTAAAATAAAAGATTCTACCACTCCTACCCAACCAACAACCCAAGTTTGGCAACATGTATGCCCTCCTTTCCTCTTAAGCATATCACAAGCAGACTCTAGGGGAACAAAATACCCTAGACTTGTAACAATAATTTGAGATTAATGAATCGGTTACTCTTTTCAAAAAAAAAAAAAAACATGTCTTAGAGTTCTGTAAGAACGATGACCAATCATGTTATGCCAATCTGCAGACGAGGTAACTTGACTAACAAAAGCTTGCTTGAAGGAAGAATAATTAAAGTTGAGGTCATAAAGTGCATTCTTAACACTGCCTTTTAGTAGCTCCTTGTGAGAATGAAGGTTATTCACACACAAATGAGTTGAATGAAACTCAAAGTAGTAATTGTTATCTTTAGTAAATTGAAGAACTAAAAGTAGATTTCTAGAGATAGCAGGTACATGTAACACATTGTTTTAATGAATATTAGAGTTCCCGTAGAAAATTATAGAAAACCTAAAATTATTAATAGACAAACCTGCACCATTTCCAACTTTGACTTTGTCACTACCTTGATATTCATAATGCATAATCAAATTACTCAGCTCATTAGTGACATGATACGTAGCAACATAATAAAGAGTCCAAATCTAAGATCCGGTGCAAGAAGGTGAAAAATCTTCATTATAGACATCATAAACCTCAGGATCTAGATTCCAATGCTCTTCATAGGAATCATCATATAAAAAATCATCAAAGTAAACATGAAGTGCTTGAGGATAGTCAGAATAACTTCTACTAAATCGATAATGACACTCAAGAGCAGTATGACCAGATCTAATATATATATATATATATATATATATATATATATATATATATATCTGGCAAACATGATATGATTGTGGAAAGAAATTAGAATGCATATCACCATATCCACCAAGAAGATCTTCATGATCGGATCTTCCACCACGAAAACCACCTCGAAAACCTCCATGAAGACTGAAAGAAGGAAAGTTCCGCCCACCACCACGAGCTCGGAAAGGATAACCACCAAAAGGATTACCATTATGCCAATCAACAGTAGACCGAAAAGTTTGTGGATTATGAGATGAACTTGCACTAGAATAATCTAGAGAGTTAGGTTTAAGTGGATTAGATGTTGAATGAACAACATTAGCATAAGTTGTACTGATGTCATATAGGGAATCAATAATTTTTTATTCTTTACTGAAAAGAAGACTAAGAAGATCGGATGAAGTGATTGATTCTAAACTTATGAGTGTTGAGTGTTTCTTTATGTTCGAAAAGCAATGAATTTAGATGGTAAACCATGTAAGCTATGATATACAAGATCGTCAACAAAAACAAAACGGTTTACCTGAGCAAGTTGATGAAAAATAGACTTATCTTTGTTAAAGTAAGCTTGCATAGATTCAAATCTTTTGCGAAGATGTTGAAGATCATTTTTGAGTTGCATAAGACGAGATTTCATTATAGAATTGTAATTAGACTCCAAAGTTTTTCAAATAATTAGAGATGTAGTAAAGTTATTAACTGAAAAATGAGTTTCTTCATTCAAATAAGAAATTATCCATCAAAGAAGAAGCTGATCTTGATGAATCCATATCAAATATGTTGGATCATAGATCGGCGTTTGAGTAACAAGATCTCAAACAAATTCAGGATGTTCTGGCATAGATACATCCACATATTTATATAGATTGAAGCTTTGTAACAGAGGAAAAATTTGTGACTTCCACTGCACAAAATTATGGAACTAAGCTTAGTAGGTGATGAAATACTAAGTTTTAATGGAGTAGAAGATGTAAACTTAGTTGAATCAGCCATTCGATTGAAGAAAAATTGATTAAGAACTCACAATTTGTTAAAGAAAAAGATTAAACTTGAAAGATATTTTGATTTTAGGGTTTGAAAATTAAAGAAAGCTCGGATACCATATGTCAATAGCACTAAGTCGATGGACAAGGCTCCGATCTTCTAACTTGAAGATCATAGAGAGAGATGGGTTTTTATTTTATACATAAAAAAAGAAGGGTAATATTGACTCGGGCACGTGTGAGTGACAGAATTACATTATGCTAACACTTAGTGTTTATACAAGGAGATCAATTGTGTAGTTGTAGAAAATCTGTCATGTTTTCTTCTCCCCACAACTGTCTTTCAGAAGAAAAAAAAATCTGCAAACAAAACCCCTAAATCGTTAATTCCCTAATTTGTATCTGTTAGAAGAATAGCAGACTTTAGTCCTTTGCTTTAAGTGTATCTAGAGTGTCAAATTAAACTCCTAGTTATCTTTTGCTTTTAGTTTGTTTTTACTTTCATTGTCTTAATTTAACTTCTTTAGGGTTTGTTTATTACTACTGTTGTTCTATATGAAAAACAGCTCTCCTTGTACTTCAGTTTACGTTTAATGAAACTACTTTATTACATTACATTACTTCTGTCATTGTATCACGAGGGTTGTTCGTTCCTAGGGTTTGATCGTAGTTATTGCTTCCGCTGCCTACCTTCACTTCATCTTTACTCAAACTCAGTACAACCACATCTTTACTTCATCTTCTACTTTACTTCAACACCACATCTATACTTTTTTTACGTTACTTTCACATCTTATCTACTTGTTGTACTACAGATCTCAAATCTTTGATTCACATCATGAGTTCTGAGTCGTCACCTTACTATGAGACTACCACCTCTTTTCTATTTCAAAACATTACTCAACTTATTGGATTAAAACTTGATGACTCAAATTTTCTTATCTAGAAAAATCAGATGGAATCTATAGTTATCAGTACGTATCTGTTTGGTTATGTTGATGGTTCAATCAAATCACCATCAGAGTTTATCAAAGATGGGGACTCTGAGATCTTAAATCCATCTTATTGTAAGTGGAGAAAGTGTGATACATATGTTCTTAGCTGTCTTAACTATACTTTCTCTGACTCTCTATGTTGTTCTGTGTTGGGATGTACTACTTCTGCAGAGGTGTGGTCTTATCTTGCTAAGGAGTTTTCAAATCAGTTTACAGCTCGTAAATCTATGCTTAGAAGACAGCTACAAACCATCAAAAAAGGAGCTCGTACCGTTGCAGAGTTTGTACAAGAGGTTAAAAGTATCTCAGATTCTCTAATTGCTATCAATGAAAAAGTTGTTGAATATGATATTGTTATGTATGTTCTCAATGGGTGAGGGAGAGAATATGACAACTTTGTCATATCTATTCACAATCGAGAAAATCCTATTTCATTTGCTGATTTAAAGGCCAAAGTTTTAACCCATGAGCAATGGCTCAAAGCTCAACATATAGAGACCACCATAGCCTTAGATTTAGTCACTAATTTTGCATTCTTTTCACAAAGAACCATTTCATCTGGATTTACATATGGATTCACATATGGATCTGCATCTGGATCAGCATCTGGGTCATCTAGACCTACAAATCAATCCTCAAGACCTGATAGATCCCCCTCTTAATGGATTGATTACTCCACTGTTGAGTGCCAGATTTGTAAAAGGAATGGTCATTCAGCTGGTAGATGCCCTTATAGGTACACTGCTTCAAAGAACAATGGATCTTAGAAGAAGTCTCAAGTTAATAATTCTCCAAGAAATCCTCAAGAACATTCATCTATTATAGTTAATACTTCTCACTTGTCTCGAGTAGTCATCTTGTCCTATTGTTATATTTTGGTTACCTGACTCTGCTGCTACAAGTCACATGACTAATAATGCTTCTTTTTTATTAATCTAACTACTTACACTGTACCTGAACAAGTAATGGTTGGTAATGGATATCACATACCCATTACTTTAGTAGGTAACTCTGTTTTGCATACACCACAAGAAATTTTACACTTTCAAATGTTTTATTTGTACCTAGTCTTGCTCAAAATCTTATTTCTGTGGGCATCTTTACTAGAGAACACAAATGAAAGATTGGATTCACTCCTTGGGTTTATGAGATCATAGATCTTGATACTCATCTTGTTTTGGCTGAAGGTGTTATTAATCAGAATCTTTATCTAATAGACTCAAAACCATCTGAAAAAGCCTCCAGTTATATTCTTGCTTCACCATCTCTATGGCACAAGAGATTGGGACATCCTGCTCCCAACACTATCAACACCCTATAAGCCTCAAATCATATTTCATTTACCTCAGGTGAATTTGACTCATTGTGTCACTCTTGCCAGCTTGGTAAGAGCAAGAAATTACCTTTCTCTGCTTCAGATAGAACTGCCTCAGCACCTTTAGAATTAATTCACCGTGACATTTTGGGTCCTGCTCCTCAAGTATCTACATTGGGCTATAGATATTATATTTTGTTTGTGGATGATTACAACAGATTTCATTGGATTTTTCCCATGAAAGACAGGACAGAAAGCTTGACTTGCTTCCAACATTTCAAAAATGTGAATGAGAATCTCTTTTCTACTATATCAAGTGGTTTCAGTGTGATGGAGCCTTTGAACTTGTCAAGGGTGTATTTAGGGAATATCTTGACAAAGAAGGTATCATCATTTCTTGCTCATGTCCACATACTTCTCAGCAAAATGGCTTAGCTGAAAGAATGCATCAAAGCACATTGCCTCAGTTGGCAATACTCTCTTATTTCAAGTATGTCTGCCCAAATACTTTTGGCTTGATTCATTTCTCACAGCCACTTACCTCATAAATAGAACACCTTCAAAGTTTCTTGATTATGTTTGTCTATTTGAGTTACTTTTCAACAAATCACCTGATTATTCATTTCTCAAGGTGTATGGTTGTACATGTTATCCTCATTTAGGTCCTTACAAGAAGGATAAGCTGAGTCCTAAGTCCACAAAGTGCACCTTCCTTGGTTATAGCCCCCTTTACAAGGGTTACAGGTATTAATGACAACTCAACTCACAAGGTTTATATCTCCAGACATGTAGTATTTGATGAGACAACATTTCCCTTCTGCAAATGCTCATCTTCTTCTACATCTGGATTTGCATCAAGTTCTCCTGCTGTTTTCATTGAATCCATTCCGGAGACCCTTGAAGTTGAAGCTGCTACAGACACTACTCCAGTGATGAACTCAGATTCTGATTCTGAAGCTGAATCACTAGTGGATTCACCTATTGGTGTTGATATTTCCTCAACTATTCAATTAGTAGATTCACCTATTGTTTCTCCTTCTGTATATCCAATGCTTACCAGATCAAGAGATGGTATAGTCAAGCCCAAGTACTTACCAGAAATTGTTACTCATTACACCATGCCTCATCCTCTTCACTCTGCCTTTTCTTCAATTGTCTCTATTCCCAAAGAGCCTAAGACATACAAGTCAGCCTGCAAGCAACAGGAGTGGATTGACTCTATGCAGTCAGAGTATGATGCTTTGATGTTAAACAAAACTTGGTCACTAGTACCACCTACTTCTGATATGAACATTCTGGGAAGCAAATGGATTTATAAATTGAAGCTCAAGCCAGATGACAATGTTGACAGATATAAATCAAGATTAGTAGCACAAGGGTTTAGCCAACAAGATGGTGTGGATTATAATGCCACCTTCAGTCCAGTTGAAAAGAGTACTACAATTAGAGTTGTTCTTACTATGGCTTTAACAAAAAAATGGTACATTAAGCAACTTGATGTCTCCAATGCCTTTTTGAATGGAGACTTAGTTGAGAAAGTGTACATGAAAGCCTAGAGGGTTTGAAGATGCATTAAATCCTTATCATGTTTGTCTTCTTTACAAATATATTTATGGTCTCAAACAAGCTCCAAGGGCTTGGTTTGAGAAGTTCAGTGGCTTTTTCCTTGATGCTGGCTTTGTGATGTCCACCTCAGATCCTTCTATGTTCATTTATCTATGTGGAGATGATACTGCTGTTCTTCTTCTTTATGTGGATGACATAATACTTACTGGCAGCTCAGAATATTTTCTTACTTCTCTTATAAGTCAGATGAGTACTCAGTTTTCCATGATGGATCTAGGTGATCTATATTATTTCTTGGGAATTGAAGCTATGTTCTCATCTTATAGAGATACACTGACTCTAACTTAGCAGAAATACATTATTGATCTTCTTGTCAAGGCAAAAATATCAGATTGCAAGTCATGTTCTACACCAGTTTCAACTGAGAAGCGAGCCTCTATTTATGATGGTGAACCATTGCTTGATGCTTTGGAGTTTCAAAGCCTAATTGGAGGACTTCAGTACCTTACACTTACTCTCCTTGACATCACATTTGCAGTTAATTATATCTCTCAGTTTATTCATGCTCCTACTTCCACACATATGCTTCTTGTCAAGAGAGTTTTGCAATATCTTAAAGGTACCTTGGGGTCTGGTATTGTGCTTCAATCTGGAGATGTTACTCAGTACATCCCGATTGGAATTTGGTTGCCTTGAGATACTCGAAGATCTACTTCTGGCTACTGTGTATTCTTGGGTAATTCCTTGGTCTCATGGTACTGCAAGAAACAACCTATTGTTTCCAAAAGCTCAACAAGGGCTGAGTATAAAGCTTTAAGTGTGTTATCTGTTGAGGTAATGTGGTTGTCTGGACTTCTTGAAGAGCTACGTATTACTCCAAGCAAACCCTTTACTATTTATTGTGACAACATGGGTTCTCAGTTCTTAGCTTCAAATCCTGCATTCCATGCAAGAACTAAGCACATTGAAGTGGATTATGACTTTGTCAGGGACTTAATGGATGCTGGTACAATGACAGTGCAGTTTGTTCCTTCATCTCACCAATCGGCTGATCTATTTACTAAGGGACTCTCCTATGCTAATTTTCTCAACCTTGCTGGTCAACTGATGCATTGTTCTCACCCTCCATCAGATTGAGGGGGAGTGTTAGAAGAATATCAGACTTTAGTCCTTTGCTTTAAGTGTATCTGGAGTGTCAAGTTAAACACCTAGTTATCTTTTGCTTTTACTTTGTTTTTACTTTCACTGTCTTGCTTTAACTGCTTTAGGGTTTGTTTATTACTGTTGTTGTTCTATATAAACAATAGCTCTCCTTGTACTTCAGTTTACGTTTAGTGAAACTACTTTATTGCATTACATTACTTCTGTCAGTATCATAAATTTGTTGTATGATAGTTATGGATATCAGTGGGTCTGTTTTTATCCGGGTAACATTGTACTCGAAATTGGACCTGACTATAAAATTTGGGTCTGATTCCTAAATTGGTGAACCTAGAAGACAACCGAATAACCCATGAGTTCTATTTACCTGCCGGGTATTAAGAAATTATCAAAAGTTTCCATAAAGACTTGATATATGCCCCTTTCTGGGTTGAATATAAATTATTTTAATTTACAGAAATTTATTATATTTTATCGAATGATCGGACACCTATTGACAACCCTAATATTAACCAAATTATTCATAATTTCCACACATATTTGAATACAATTAGTAAACATATTATTAAAATGTACATAAGATACTAAGTTTTCTATTTCACTTATATATCTAATGGGTTTCTCTAACCCATCAAAGGTTTTTTCATAGCCATAAAAGGATTTTCTTTGCTATTTCGATAACCATTACAAATACATTAAGAGTGATACTTCTCTGTTTGACGTGATTCGACAATTTCATGACGATACCTGATTTCTTCGTATTATAGCGTTTTGCGCTTATTACTCATTTTTGAGACATTTTAATCGTTACGAGAGGATAGCGAATAGGAAGACAAATTCTTTACATCAAAATGGAATATTAAAATCAATATCTTTTTTGAAACTCCAATATTTAATATTTTCAATGTATTATAATTTATTTATTATTATGATATGAGGAATTTGGATTTTATGTTGTTCCCAGAGTAAAGTGTATCTTATCATTATGATATATATGCAATCCGAACTTTAGAGAGCACTCTGTCTCTATGGGCCTCTAACACATGAACTTTGTACAACTTCAACAACTTCAACAAAAATAAATCATATTGGCATATCTCTGCTCTGCTTTGTTCGTTTTTCATCTGAGACTTTTGAGTGGCTTTGTACACTATTCCTTTCAGGTTCTTGCTATTTCTCCCCTTGCTTTGTTCATTTTTCGATTATGTTGAATAAACGTGCTCGTCCTTGAGCTTTGTTCATTTTTGGACGCGGGAAAAGCAGGATACTCTGCATGGAACATATTCCCAATCCCTTATTAGACTCCTGACCATTACCCCCATGCATGAGTTTTTGTTTTTCGTTCTCTCATTTAGCTTGTCTCTTTTTACCATCGATCACTTAATTTGAACAAAGTATACTATGTCATTCATTCTATCTGCATTTACATTTCAAACTATGGAGCGAATAACAACTAAACTATGGAGTAATTCTTAACACCCCTATCAACTCTTACAGTTGGATTTCCGCCATAGAAAAGTGTGTGTAAAGCTGATGAACTGAATTGGTTCCCCATTATGACTTCCTTGCAGTAACCACGTTTCAGTCCAAAATCAACCCCATCACAACTCCCTGTAATTTCCATGCATCCGTTAATGGCATGCATCAACATAGCCTCTGTCCGTTTTTCATTGCCATTTAACCGCAACTCATGCGCTTATTTCGCATAATAACGGCTCAAACTATGATCAGTTTCTTAATTCATCGTATGATAACAATGCCATGGGTTCGAATAATTGGGAATGTTGATCAGAATAATTTCCATGGGTTATGTAAATACTCTTATTTTTTGTCTTTCTGATATGCACGTGGAAGACTACTTTCTGCTACAACAAAGTTAGTGTGATGGGAAGAGCATATAATGTAATGCAATTGCTCATCTAAACTCTTAGTATTCATTGACAAATTAGGTCCAGCCGGAAAAATGAGAAGAGAAATTAGGTCAATTGCCAATAGCATTAGTTATCCAAATTTTGAATCCATAATTCAAAATTCACTGTCAAATAAATGCGTTCTTGATGAAAAAATCTAAAATGTTCAAGGCGGTAAATAGTGAATCCAGAATTAAAATGTTAATGTTTCAAAATAGGAATAATATCTCACCAACAAATCTTTACTGCATCGAATATTTAATGTTCCTTTCCTTTAGCCTCTTATCAAAACTTCAATAATATGCCATAAGTGTCAAAGCTCCCCTATAAATACACCCATCATATTTCCTCTGCTCTTCACTCACAAACCTCTTGCAAAAACACACACAACTCTCTAATTTTGTTTTAGGGTTCACACTGATCATCTTCAATTTCTGATTTTATTCTAGTCTTATAAATCTCTATGTCTCATAACAGGAAAACTGCGAATAAGCCCACTAAACGCCCTTCAGTAAGTAACTAACTTTGCATCCCTAAAAGATTTTTTATTATTATTTTTGCTTGGTAACTAAAGTGTTGCGTTTTTCAGAATAACAGAAGCAGATCTGGTCCTGATTATGCTGGGATGCCATCTCTGCGGGACAATCAATTTCATCCTTTACAGATACCCCGCTCAAGCACTCCACTTGTTCCACCAGTCTCTTTGTTTCAAGGGGAGAGGCTTCGGCCTATCCTCCCTTCCAGTTCTTCTTGGCAGCCTTCAAATCATCTGGAGCATGGGAGTACTTCGTCAAGCAATCCATCGATGAAGCGGGATTTTTCTACAGCGTTTGAGGGTCATGATTCTTCCACTAGGCAATCTGTGGGAAGGGCCATGGATCCAGCAAATGGCTTCATCCCTAATATTCCCAGGGAGGCTCGTCCTTCTGTGTCACTAAACAGTGCTGCTTTGCAGCCCTCATCAAGTAATTTAGAGCAACCCCGACATACTGTGTCTAGCAGTGCCAGTGCAGATCCTTCAAGAAATTTAAGACCTAGGTGTACTTCGTCTACTTCTAGCAAGCCAATGTTGAAGCCGGATTTTTCTTCAGCGTTTGAGGGTCTCCCTTCTTCCTTTAGACCATCCGTGGAAAGGGCCATGGATCCAACAACTGGCTTGTTCCCTAATATCCCAATGGAGGCTCGTCGAGCCTTTTTGATACAACATTCCCAAGACTTGAAGTTTCAATGCCGAAGGGTAATCGTCATGTCAAAACTGTTTCAAATGTTTTCCTTACTTCCTTCGTCTGCATTCTAATAGTCGTGTGTGTTTTGCTGCAGGTTGCTCTCAGTACGGAGTGGGCTTATGATGCTATAGTTGATAGAGAAACTCGGGCTAAGAAAGCCGAGGAACAATTAAATGATCTCCACTGCAAATTACGCGCATGTCAAGAGGAACAGCAATCAAAGGAGCGAGCTATCCAAATTCTCTACCACCAGCTACGCGCATGCCAAGCGTCTCTACAAGAGGAACGGCGATCGAAGGAGCAAGCTGATAGCTTACAGATAGGCGCAATTGAGGAGGAAAGGAAATTAAGGAGGCAAGCTGATCAAGAACGACAAGGTAATTAACCAATTTCGTAGTTGTGTGTAATGTTTTGAACCCAATTTTCTCATGGGGTAGTGTGTGGTGCTGAATTGAAATCTGACTGCATCCTGCAGCTGCTGTTAAAAGAGTTGAGGAATTGGAGGGGAAACTTGCTGCTTTTGAACGAGAGCTGGAGAAAGGGAGAGCTGAAATGGAATCCACGTTGAAGGTCAATACGGGCTTGGAAGCCGATGTTGGGGAGGCACGGGAGCATCCGTTTGGAAATCGTCCTTGGGAACCTGTTGCTGCTGTTGAGATACGGCGAGAGATGGAGCAAAGGCATGCTGGAATAGAATATTTTACGCAGTTTGTTACGGGCTTGGATGCCACCGTTGATGAGCCCCAGGGTCATTCGTCTGGGGATCGGACTTTGGTAACTGCTGCTGCTGGTGAGTGTGGAATGGGATATTTGGCGCAGGTTGTTACGGGCTCGGAAGCCACCATTGAAGAGCCCCAGGATCATTCGTCTAGGGATTGGCCTTGGGAACCTGCTGCTGCTCTTGAGAGAGAGCGAGAGCTGGAGCAAGTGCTCGAAGGCGTGGAACCTTCAGTGACGGTTACTACGGGTTTGGAAGCCAGTGAAGAGCCCTTTGAAAATTTTCTTGAGGATTTGCTTTTGGAACCTGCTGCCATGGAGGGAGAGCAGGAGCAAGGGCTTGGCGGCATGCAACCTAGTTGATCAGCCCCAGGAGCTTTTGTATGGGGATTGTTCTTGGAAGCTGGCTGATGAGGTTACCCCTAATTTGTTTATGTTTGATGACTGTGAAAGAAAGTATCAGTTGAAAAATATATATTTGTATATAATTATAATGTTTGGATGTGATATAACAAGGGCATCTTATTAGGGTTCGTAATACCCGCTGATTATTTACATTACGAACCATCTGCATCCTCTTTCTAAAACTATGTGATGTGGATGGAAAAAGAAAAAACTTATTCTTCCCACCCCTATCAACATCTTAAAGTTGGATTTCTACCTTAAAATATGTATTATGATTGATGAAATTAATGAATTGGTACCCGTTAAGATTTCCCTGCAGTAACCATGTTTCTACTCAAAATCCAAACGATCTCAACCCCTGTAGATCCATGCATACCTAATGGTATCTTTTAACCACAATGCATGTCCTTATTTCACATATCAACGGCGCAAACTATGATCTGTTTCTTAATTCATTGTATAATAACAACACTAAAGCTTCCATAATTTCAACGCTTGATTAGCAGGGTTGCAGATCGTCTGTGCCCGAAATCCTGTGCCCGATGTGCTCACAAGTAATGTTCCGCCATCTGTCCACTTGTTTTCCGTACACTCAATAACTAACCATATAGTCCTTCGGTTATTTAAGGATAGAAATATAAGAATAAGAAAGTTACTCCCTTAAGCTTACTCCAGTTTCACCTTATTCCATAGACGAGTTCAATCGGAATACTTGCATATTTCTTTTAAAAATTTATCTGTATCCTTGTGTATACTACCAAGGTGGGAGGGCAGACCGAAGAAAAATTTAGAGATGGGTTTGTCTGCGACTACTTTCGCTCCGTTTAGGGAAAAGTGATACTTTCGCTCCGTTTAGAGAAAAGTGATACTTTCGCTCCGTTTCGGAAAAAGTGATACTTTCGCTCCGATTCCGAAAAAGTGATACTTTCGTCCCGTCTCAGAAAAAGTGATACTTGATACTAACAGGGCGAAAGTATCACTTTTCCCACGATTTTGCTACTTGAACAGCTTCTTGACAGTTGATTGCCCGCAAAACCGACGTGGCAGAGTGAGGTAAGTATTTTTTTTTTTATTCCGTCACCATGAAAAAAAAGAAAAAGAAAAATGAATTTCTTAATTTTATTGCCGTTGGATACAGCCGATGGTTCAGATGAGTTCTGTATCGGTAGTTCCAAAGATAACTACTCTTGACTTATGTTCTCGTTTTGGAGCAGCGTGAGGAGGGAAGCAATGTTGAAAACCTAATTCTACCTCCGAGGTAAAAATCGTTAAATCCTTTGTTTCAATCTCTTCGACTAATCATCTATTGATTTGCTTTATCTACAGTTGTTTCATTTTCTTAGTTTTGCTTATAGATCTGATGTTTTGTGGCTTAACCTTTTTGTTTAACATGATTACATCATAGTTTTGCTTACAGATCGTTATCTAGACTTAAATCTCAACAACAAAATCAATTTCAGGAAGAACCATCATTGAGTACGAAAGATGGATTCATATCTTTATATCCGTAGCAGAGGTGTTGAGAGTTTAACCCTCGTAATAGTTTTTGATAGTGGAATCCCATCGCCTTTTTCAAATTAAACCCAAGTTTTATAAAATCAATCCCCTCAATTATATGGCACTCATGCTTATGCTAATTGTAGTAGTCGTTTTGGGTCATTTCTGTCTGTTTTTTTTTTCTTGCTTGAATTTTTTTTTTTCTTAATTATTATTGTTGATCCAGTGTAGGAAATTCAATGGTCCTATAAGGCGAGCAAAGGGAGGTGGACTAGTACTCAATTAGATTTCATTTCTTATACTCTATGGGTCTCTGATGATGCCTTTTGGGAAAACCTCTTTTAAGTTATTTTTTTTTTGATAATCTGTTTGCCAAATCATTAGCTCGGGTGCGCAAGTTTTCTTGTTTTTATATAGGTCAGGATGGATGTACTTGAACTTATTGCTACAGAATGAGAATTGAGGAAAGCTGTTAAATCTTTTAAGGAAAATAGAGAGCAGGTTGGTTATTTTTTTTATTGTTTTTAAAAATGTTTTTTATTATGTGAACTTATTTTAGTTCGCAATGATGTAGAAATATAGACTACTAACCAAGCATTTCATTCGGGGATGTATATATAAATGTAGACCGACAGTGCCATTCCTCTCGGTCCTTCCCAGTTTTTAAGCATTTTTGTAGTGCAACTTTACTAGATCATTGACGATGTTTTATTAAAACGTTGCTCTGGATGACATTTTGCGGCTATAATTTTCTGATTCACCTACTGCAAGTTGTTTGGAATTTTCCACCATCAAATTCATGGTGATTGCGACTTTGGATATCAAATCATTTTTTGGTTTGATATTTTCTACATGTTTCTTCTCTTGTTTGAACATTTACAAGACTCCACGTGTTCTCTCGAATTCTTGTTTGCTGCCTGAACACCTGTTTACTCACTACATCTTATTTGGGCACAATCTTTTTGTACGGTGGTGAAGTTTGTTTGTAAATAATTACATTGAGGGCAGTTCCCTGTTGTATGTACCTAATCAATTTTTTTTTTATAACTGACCAGTTGGGTCTTGGTTCCGGCTTTTCGCAGGGTGTTGGTTCACTAATGGTGCTTTCAATTCTCAATCCAGTTACCAAAATCGTTATGCTTATGGAAACACTGACAGGGCATTCCATGCATGCTATGTTAGCCAAGATATATCTTTGGTAAACCCTTGTGGATCACCTCAGCTATCTTTATAAAAGCACCAATTGAGAAGGATTGGCCAGTTTTGCAAGTCTTATGCGAGGTGTCTCAGCTGCTGTCTCAAAAACTCGTAAATTTAATGTATTTTAAGAAAGAATTGGCCAGTTTGGCTAGTTTTGTTGTTAATTTGCAAATGTAACCTGAAAAATCGATCAGTCTGCAAATTTATGGGTCTGTAAATATATTATTTCTTTCATGAAATGAATTTTATTATAAATTATAGCAGATAATATTCAGTACATAGATTATGTTGATTGCACAAGCACATATATATCTTGCTCTCCACTTAATGTTATTGCAGGCTATGTCATCCTATTGTAGACAACGGATTTAATGTTGCAAAGTTTGTGGTACTATTGCAGAACAAACTTATGCTGCATATACATGAATTAAATTTCTTCATTAAAGTATGATTCAATATTTAAGGTGGTAGTACACTGAGTGGATTTGCCAGACTTGTCAGTAATACCAGATCATGTATTTGTTTAATTCAAGCAAAATGCATAACTAAAATTTCCTGAATGTTGTAGCTCATAGATATCCTTGCAGTAGGGATTATCTTAAAACACTGTAATCCAGGGAAATACTAATTCTCCTCGCGAATAAGGAAGCTACTACACATAATGAGCCTAAAACCAAATGAAAATAACACATCCACTTAGAATATAACTCCGCCTTTGGATAAACCCCTCGCTGGAAGGTGTCTGCGATGCAATTGGAGTAACATCTCGATCATGTACGCTATGATCCCCATATGCTGCTCCAAAATTATTGATTCCTCCATAGTACTGCCATTACAAAAAAAAAGGAGAAGATATTATTAGGATTCAAATTTCCATAAGAGTACGTTTAACAACTTTACAAGTCGCAAAAGTTTGTTTACCATTAATTGTCCTAGAAAGGAACCTGGTTCTGTAATCTCGTAATGACCGTATGTTGTCCTCATATTTGGCTTTACAATTATAAAAAAACTATACTTGTTAGAGGGGAAACTAAAAGCATAGAAACAATAGCAATACAAAGAAGCATGAAATGAGGTGAATTCCAACTACTCACATAAGGAGGGTTGATATATGGTGCTTCGGCAGGAACAGGCATGTACATGCCAGCAGGAGCAGAATTAAAAGCACTGTGTTGAGCAGCATTTCCATGAGCCCCACGACCTCGAGTGCCCCGACCACGAGTTCCTCGACCTCTAGTGCCTCGGCCGCGAGTACCTCGACCACGAGTACCTTCTGTATGTTTCTGATGTGAAATATCATGAGGATATGATGGTGTTGGAGTTGCAACACTCTCCTGGGTCACAGGCATATCATTTAAGCTGGGGTCTGGAATATTTGTGATGATATCCTGTAACAAATGAAATAAAAAGAGCAGCATGCTAGTCTATGTTGTCATAGGCGCTAGGCGAGGCGAGGCGCCAAGCCTGTCGCCTAGCGCCTGGGCGCCTAGGCGCGAGTAAGGCGCATTCAAATATAAAACATTGAATGCGCCTAGGCGCGAGTAAAGCATTGCTAGTTATAGGGTCTGGAGACGTTGCCATGGACAGAAGAAAAAGCATACATTCAAATATCCTTCACAATTAGTAGTGAACATAAAACACTAACCTGGCTAGGCTTTGTCGAGGGCTTTGTTTTTGTCCTTTCCGTGCTCTCTTGGCTTTGAGTCTTTTAGATCTCTTTCTTCCTATACGTTTCTTTTTTGCTGGATTACGAACATTAGGAACTGATGTATCCCCTTGATCCTCAGCGTTCAATTTAATCTTTTCGAGTTCTATTGACTTAGCTTTGAGCTCCTCAATCTTATTATCCAACCATTCGTTGACAACCTTACTTTGTTCATCATTCACAGAAGCCAAATCCGCTAAAATGTTGAACTTCAGGGACATTTGATTGTAACGGAGACTGGACTCGTTCAATTCCCAACAACTAAAACTCACTTTCACTTTTGTATGTGGTCTTGTTACGTCTTTTCTCCACCTGCGTAAGATGTATTTTTCAGAAATAAGTCGAATCCCATTACGTATTAGTACCACAATTGCATGTCTACAAAGTATTCCTTTAGACTCAAACAATTTGCAGCTATAGTGAACATCAAAATCAACATTTTTTTTCCTTTTTTTAGCTTCAGCTGTTTCGGTTTCATCTGCCGTTTTATCAAACACACAGTCCTCATTTTCACTGTCATCTGTGTTGCTTTTTTCAGCTTCACTTCCGGTTGTTTCGCTTTCATCTGTTCCGCTTTCATTATCCGTCTCCAAATCAGTCGTGCCTTCACCATCATCTACCACTTGAATAGTTATATCATCATCTTCGTCCTCACTGCTATCATCATCCGTTTCTATTTTACGGAGTGCAACATTAAATTTTAGTTTCTTACAAAAATCATCATTTACCCAAACATCCTCTCGAATAACGTACTTATAAACCTCGGCCTCCTCATCCAACTCAACCACTTCAGATGCAATCTTCCCACGAATTTCTTTCTGGAACTCTTGAAATTTCACAAGGGTATACATATCCCGTAGTTGCTTCTCAAAAGGATATCCAGATATAACAGGAATTGACTTTGAACATGAGTCTGCATCTGCTATCAACTCCTTTTCTACTTTTTTCCTCAAGGCTTGTTCACATTGTTCAACAAACTGTTTTAATTTTGTCTTTGAATTGACAAAACCTTTAAAGAAGGCATTCATGCTTTCGCTGCGCTGAGTAGAAGCCATCCCCGCCCAAAAAGTGTCTTTAAGAAAACATGGTACCCATCGTTCTTTCTCAGGGTATATATCGTTCAACCAATTGTTTTGCTGTAAATTGTATTTGTCGATCATTTTCCTCCATGATTCTTCAAATTCAGCTGGAGTCTGGGAATCATATACTGCCTCTTGCAAAGCATACCCAATTTTCTCTCTTTGTTTGTAACTACCAAACTTTTCAGGAATTTTTTTCATTATATGCCACAAACACCATCTGTGCCTAGCTTCCGGAAAAACAATTTCAACTGCATTTTTCATGGCTTGACACTGATCGGTTATAATTGCTCTGGGAGCGCATCCAGACATGCAATTTAGCCACTTCTTAAATAGCCATACAAATGTTTCTGTAGTTTCATTACAAAGCAACCCACATCCAAGCAATATTCATTGGCCATGGTGATTAACCCCGATAAAAGGAGTGAAAGGCATCTCATAATCGTTTGTCATGTAAGTGGCATCAAAACTAATAACCTCGCCAAATTCTTTATATGCTTCTCTACTCCAACCATCAGCCCAAAATACATTTTTCAAACAATTTTCTTCATCGTAATCAACTTCGAAATAAAACCCACTATTCTCTTTTACCTTCTTGGAAAAATATTTCATCAAAGCAGTTGCATCCCCTTCACCAAGTCTTAGTCGGCGTATTACATCAAGTGCATTTCTACAATCTTTCTCATTACAATCAACTTTATCAAATCCACCAAACTGATTCACCACAGAGCGGAAAGTCTTTTCCACTGGAATTCCTGATTGGTCATTAAGATCAATTGTATGTAATACATGTGGTTCAACTTTTCGATGTTGACGATAATGCCGAGACAGACTTGGATTATACGTATGATTGTGATCAAGTTGAAGCTGAGTAATCTCCCATTTGTCTTCATCATCCAATCTTGCAGTAATGTAAGCCTTGCAATCACAACGATTGCTCTTGCGAGGTTTGGCTATGTTTTTAGTTTTGTTAACAGGGTTTCCTGCTCGGTTACAAACATATGTCACACTTCTTATTATTCCCTCTTCATTTTTCCGATTAGTTCTTTTCCTAACTGCAAATCCGACTCGTTTTGCATATGCTTTATAAGCATCGAACAAATCGTTATGTGCTTCAAACTTTTTTCCAATGTACAATTCATCCTCATCGGTATTTTGCATCTTTTCACCCGTTTCTTTCTCAGCATCATCTAAACTAATCACCGTCATCTGCACTTACAATTAAATGCGATGTATTATAAAAGTGATACAAGATCATAATATAAACACACTATGGACATTAATATGTACCAATCATATAAACTATTGGTTTTGAAATAATTAAAATTCTTGATCAGGATGTTTATCAAATTTAACAGAAGAGAAACAATAATTGTAAACCCTTTTATAAAACACGATTTTTATCAAAAATTAAACATTAAAGAAGTACTCAGTATTCAAAAACTCTTATACAATAAATATAGAGTTTATCTTTTAACTTTACCTCATTAGCAAGTTTGAGACAAAGATGACAGTGATCTATGGAACTATCGATACCGAACTTGTTTATCTTCGAAAAGAACGATTTTTTAGTGCAGAAAACCTAGTTTTTTTTTTGGGAAGAATAAGAAACCCTAGATTTGTTTTAGGGAAGAATAAGAAACTTAATATGACTTCTTCTTTTTTCCCGCTGCCAAAATTTACTGTACCATTCCATCTGAACCGTATATTAGATCCAACGACAGTTAATTTTTCCGGATTCACTTATTTCGTTTTAGTTTTTTCTTTTAATTAGATAAATAAAAAGTATTTACCTCTCTCTGCCACGTCTGTTTTGCGGGCAATCAGCTGTCACCCGGCTGTTCAAGTAGCAAAAACGGGGTGAAAGTATCACTTTCCCGAAACGGAGTGTGAAAGTATCACTTTTTGTAAAATGGAAAATTAGTCGATCCGTTAACTACAAAATATTGTTGATGTGTTATGCATCCTTTGTAGTGGTTTGCATAATGGTTATGCATTCAATTTTGGAGAACTATGACTAAAATGAAAGTATCACTTTTCTTGAAACGAAAGGTGTTGATACATGAAAAATAACGCCCCTTAATGGGCCTGGATACCCCAAAAGGGTGACCAAGTCAAGTAGAAAACATGGGGACTTGGGTACTAGGCCCAAGTACAACAAGAAAAAGATCCATCGAGAAGAGAGGATAAATGAGGGATTAGTGAATAAGAAGGAGGTTATATAAAGGAATATTATTAAGAGTAATTAAGGAGGGTAAGGACATGTGTCATGGTGTCATAAAAAGATGGGCTTTTGGGAACGCCTATATACAGCAGGACTAGGTACAATGGAAAGTCAACTCTCTCTCTTACTATTCTTGGAATTGTGAGGTCATTTGGTGTGGCTAGGACGGGTAGAACATAAACACGAATTCACCCCTCAACATTTGGCGACCACAACCGGAGGCTCGTGCCTAGCTCACCATGACACACCCAGAAGGCGCCAGCTCAGACGCGGTAGAGAGTCCAAACATTCCCCCACTCAACCCAGAAGGCGAGAGGGTAGGGATAGTAACAGACCCAATCACGCAAGTAAGAAAACCATGTACCACGCGCGAAGAAGACAAACAGCAGGGAACCGAGGAAGCGCCACCTATCCATCCTTCCCTCAAAGAGATGCAAAAGGAGCTAGAGGACCATATGTGCAGGGAGCAACAATTGAGAAAGCTTATGAAGCCAGCCAACGCCGAGAAGAGCGCCAAAGAAACAACGGAAAACGCGGAGGAGAATGAAGAAGAACCTATAGCTATGACACAGGAGGCGATTAAAGCAAGACAACTATAACTTCATGGAGAGTCCTTAGTCTTCCGAAATCACAAAATACCAGTATCCAGAGGATTACACATCACCAAAATTCAAAGTCTACAATGGCCATGGTAATGTGAAGGAACACCTCAACCGATTCCTATCCGCTATGAACAACCAGGCAACTTATGGGAAACTATGCCTGAGAGAATTCCAAAAGTATTTAACTGATACGGCATTCACGTGGTACGATAACCTGAAGTCGGGAAGCATCAGCTCATGGACGACCATGTCCACGCTCTTCCTCAGGAAATCCTATTCAACAAAAAGGAAAGTCACGACCATCGACTTGAGAAAATGCAACCACTGTCCAGGCGAGGAGATAGCAAAATACATTGCTAGATTCCATCTCCTCACTCTGGATTGCCACGAAAATGTCAAGGAGGAAGCGCTAGTGGATATTTGAGTACGAGGAATGACTCCATCCTTCAATAAAAGTTTATTCAATTTTCGGTTTCCCACGTTCGTAGAGCTAGAGGAAGCAGCCGCAAGAATCGCCGATTGCATCGAGGACCAAATTCAGATTACATTTCGCGAAACTCGGTCAACACCGTATCAACCGTGCGTAGAAATACTCGTGCAAATAATAATCGAGAGGGTTGGGGAGTACATACGCTTCCACCGCCATTGCCCTGTAGCAAAGAACAGATTATAGGATTATTGGAACAATGGATAGCGAACAAGGAAACTCAAATGCCTCCAACAAAGACGGATCCGAGCGCCATTGACACAAGCGATGCTAGATATTGCCATTTCCACCGCAGGATACAACATCCCACGATCGACTGCTTTAACCTTCGGAGAATGTTCTAGAAAAAATTGGAAATATGTGATATTGAGATGAATAACCTAGAAAGCAGTAAAACGGTTCAACACCAAGTCATGATACTCGCTCATGACCCAAGCGGGGATGTATGGAAGATGTGGGAAGATGATGAGGGAGAAGCATGCGTAGTTGAAATAGAGAACCCAACATTTGAAAACACAGACAGCGTGGCTAACCAGTTCACTAAAACAGTATTAGCCCAACAGTTCTTCGACTCGCTTGGCTTCAGCGAAGATCAAATCAAAGAAGCGTCCAAGGCTATAGCAGCAGGGAGGCCTTGCGGTCTCCTTCCCAAAGAGGCAATCGCATTCACGAATGAAGACATTTGCTATCTAGGGGAGCACCTCATACCTCTATACCTCACGACGTACATCAACAAGCAACCGCTGAAGAGAGCTTTCATCGATGGAGGCGCGTCCTTGAACTTAATATCAATGCATACACTAGAAGTCCTAGGAGTACAACAGTCTGCCATCAGGATGCGAACTACAACGGTAAAAAGGTTTGGAGGCCACGCTCAGACATCCATTGGAATCATCAACCTGGTCATGAAGGTTGGTCCCATCCGAAGACCTACACCATTTTATGTACTAGAAGACGATACCACATTCCATGTGTTGCTAGGGCGAGGCTGGTTGCTTAATCACAAGGTGGTTGCGTCAACATAACACCAATGCGTAAAAACCAAAATCGGAGGCAAATAGTACCGAATCCCTGCCATGAGAAATCCCATCGATCCAGAGGAAGCATACATGGCGGATGAAATTTTCTATGACGAGCCGAAAGAATAAGACGAGATGCCGGAGGTGCAACTTATCCCTCTACCAAAATGGGTAGAGGAAGAAAAACCGGAGCCAGTCAAGTCCGTGTTTAGTCCATCCAGACTGGTATTCCCGACAGAGAGGAAGAGGAAGCAAGAGGAGCAACCCAGTTTTCAACGTTTTTCCAAGCCATATGGTGGCACGTATACCGTTTGTAGCAATAAGCTGAGGGAGCGCCCACGGATAAACCGGATTACGCTGACACACCAATGAATGAAGCGGAAGCTCCCGATGAAAGCACATAACCAAGTCTTTCCGAGCTTCCTTATAACACAATTGACGACGAGGAATTACAAAACCTATTGACAGACACTACCGTCAAGGCCGCTGGAGAGCGAACACCGGAGGATCTCACTCTGGATGGGATGGAAGAAGTCAACATATGGACACAATAAGATGAGTGCCTCATCATGATAAGCAAGAGTCTAGACGAAGAAGAAAAGGAGGCTTTGATCGCGCTACTTAAAGAATACAAAGATGTCTTCGCTTACGACTATGACGAGATGCCGGGTCTAGGCAGAGATCTTGTAGTACACAATCTCGAGGTATCACATGAATTCAATCCCATCAAACAAAGAAGCAGAGAGTTCCCCAGATCCACCGCTCTCATGATAAGAGAAGAAGTGGAGCGATTGCTTAAGGCCAAATTCATCAAACCTATCCAACACCCTACCTGGCTAGCCAACATCGTGCCCGTCACAAAGAAGAATGGAAAAGTCAGATGTTGTGTAGATTATAGATACCTGAACCGAGCATGCCCAAAGGACAACTTCCCTCTTCCAAACATCGATATGACGCTAGATGTGGCAGGAGGATATAACCAAATAAAGATGGACCCCTCAGACGCCAAAAAGACCGCCTTCCAAACTTTGTATAGCAATTTCTATTATGTGGTAATGTTGTTTGGCTTAAAGAATGCTGGCGCCACATATCAACGCGCCATGACATCCATATTTCACTATTTTTACACCAGACGGTAGAAGTATATGTCGACGACATCGTGGTTAAAACACAAGAGGCCGAAAACCATACGTCACACCTAAAGACAGCTTTTGAGAGATGCAGGAAATTCAAACTCAAAATGAACCCTCTAAAGTATGCCTTTGGGGTAACATCGGGGAAATTCCTAGGCTTCGTGGTGACTAATGAGGGAATCCGAGTGGATCAAAGCAAAGTTGAAGCGATCACGACGATGACGCCACCGTCAAACACAAAAGAGCTACAAGCTTTCATAGGACGGATATCGTACATAAGGCGCTTCGTGCCTGGTCTGGCACAGCTGATGACGACATTCCTTCCTCTACTAAAGAAAGACACACCCTTTGTGTGGGGAGAAATTCAGTGTGCTGCGTTCGAGAAACTAAAACAACGACTAGTCAGCCCTAAAGTCCTCAGACCCCCAATACAAGGAGTTCCCCTCTACCTTTACACACCATTCACCAGTTCGGCGATAGGCGTGTTCCTATCACAAGACATGGGAGGGAATGAGCTAACACCCATCTACTATGTTAGTCAGGTCCTGCGAGATGCGGAATTGAGATACCCGCGCGTAGAACAGACATGTCTAGCCTTCATATACGCGACGCAGAAGCTACGACCTTATCTTCTGACGCACGAAACTATCGTGGTGGCAGCAGAAAACCCCATAGCCTACTTGGCTTCGAAGCCTGTTCTGACGGGGAGAACCGCCCGGTGGTTTCTACAACCGTCGGAGTTCGAGCTTAAATATCAACGCCCAAACGCGGTGCGAGGACAAGCGATAGCCGATCTCATAGCTATGTTTCCAGGAGAAAGAGATGACGAGGTACATGAGTATATACCCGGGGAAGTGGCAGTCGTAGACATCGATAAGCCCGGACCATGTTTATTGATGGGTCATCATATGATACTGTCGGAGGAGATGGAGTAGTATTCGAAGCGCCACGATGAGAGATGCTCTCGTATTCGTTTAAACTGGACTTCCCATGTAGTAACAATGTCATGGAATACGAAGCACTGATTTTGGGACTCTGAATGGAAAAGGAGCTCAACCTGGGGAGCGTCGAAGTCAAAGGCGATTCGAGGCTCGTAATAAACCAAGTGAACGATGATTTTCATGTCAAAGAACCGCACTTAGCGCCCTATCGGTCGGAGGCCCAAAGATTGATGAGCCAAACAGGGTCAACTATGGATCATACCGGCAGGGGCGGCAATAAGCACGCAGACGCCCTGGCAACCCTAGCAAGCAAAGTACAATTGAAAGGCGAGGAAGAAGGCATTGTTACAATAAAAAGAAAAGAGCTACCCATCACTTGGAAAGAGGACCTATCTTTCGAGGAAGCAGATGATTGGAGACGGGTATATATCGAAGACCTGACCCGGATGGACAAACAACGAGTGATACCCACTCAAGATTTGAAGCAATTTGTAATGATCCGGGAGCCTTGTATTAAGAGGCAGTCGGGATCCTCATGAGGTGGGAATAAGAGAGAGGCTGAAAAGTTACTCCAAGACTGCACACGGAAACATGCACGCGTTGTTCACCTTCACATGAAACTTTAAAGGATGGGTGTATATTGGCCGAGTATGTCAGCTTAAGCGTCAGCAATCCAAGACAACTGCGTTGATTTTCAAGCTCCACCTCAACCAGCAGAAGTCTGCACCGTTGAGGAAACAGATTGGAGGCAACCCTACATCGATTTCATCCAACACAGGAGATTACCGGGTGACAGGCAAGCGGCCCTAAAAATACAAAGGAAAACAACGCTTTTCTTTATACACGAGGGTGTCCTTTATCGTAGAAGTTACGGTAATGCCGCGTTGCGATGTTTGTCAGAATAGAAAGCGGTACAGTTAATGACCCGGTCCCATGACGTTGAGCATCAGGGGATGCAGAAATTGTTCTTACAACTTTATGAAGGGGGTTTCTACTGGCCGACTATGGAAGGCGATATAGCGGAACATGTACGAAAATGCTTACACTGTCAGACGCATGGAAACCTGATCCAAGCGCCTCACACTCTATTACGCAGCATAGTGACACCTTGGTCGTTCCATAGCTCGGGACTCGATCTCATAAGGCCGATCAACCCGATGTCCTCAAAATGCCATAAGTACATAATAACGGCTACAGAGTACGCATCCAAATTGGTTGAAGAAATACCCCTCAAAGATTACGATGGTGCTACAATAGCCGCATTCATCAAAGAGCATATCATTTATGTAGCGCCGCCTAATCTAGCAGCTGACTAATCCAAGAGATTAACTAAATAAGAGGCACTAAAAACTAAATCATTTACTTAAACAATCAATTAAGAAATATGTTACAAAACTTAACCCAAAACTAGCCCCGCTCCGAAATATATACATACAAGAACTCCTCTCAAATGATACATATAGAATAGTCATTTGGTTTACAAATACAATAAGCAATATAATAAACATAGTAAAAGTTAACCAACTAACGAAATCAACCCTTGAAGATTTCGCTTCGCAACTCTGATCTGTCTCTGAAACTGAATGTAGTTGCAGGAAATCCTACAATACATCCCTCACAAGAATTCATAATATTCAATACATCTTTAAGATCAACAATTAACCTTTTTATTAATTGAGTTAGAAATTTTACAAGAAGGAAATGAAATCAAGAATATAATTGCTACTCTAGACTTTCTCTCTCCTCAAAACTTTCTCTCCACTCTAAAAAGATCTCTCCCTCCTTAAGCCTGTTCGGCTCTTTATATATGACATTACATAGTGGATGACAGCTAAGCTGTCCTTTATTTTCGGATCTGGATTGCGACATTCTCGCAAGTGTACAAATGTTAAATCTCGCAACACTCCTAAATCTCGCTAGGTATTCTCATCTTTCTCGTGTGCAGGCTGTCGTCATCTGTTGCGTCATTTTTATTACCAATTTGCGATATCTTCGCAGTGTGTCGTTCAAGGATTTCGCAAGGATATTGGTGTTGTGATATTCTGATCCTACATCTTGCCTCTTCTCATGTCTTCTATGCGAAGGATAGAATGTCATGAGAACTAGTACTTTCAAAATGCTGCAGCTGTTCATTTCTTTCCTTAAATTTTCTGCCCGACAGGATTCCATGAATTAAGCATAACCGCTTACACGTGTTAAATATTCCCCTATTCACCGGCACATTAAATGCTAACCGGTCATCATTTTTTTGTCTATTTAAGAAGAGATCCGTCATAAGAATATTTTCTTTCTTTTACTTCGTCTTTTTCATCTCTACATTCTCTGTGAATTTTTTTTGTCGTCTGCAACTTTTTACTACTGTTCATCTTTCTATAAATCCTCTCCATATTTCTGCTACTGTTCTTATGGAGCCATCAAGGTTTGTTGATTTTGCTGAAACTGATCTTTCTGGAATTGATCTCTTCTACTGAAATTTCCTTATTTGATTTTGTTCACCTTTTAATAATTCACATACTGTTTTTGTTTCAGCAAAAGCACCTCTAGCACCAAGTTCACAATCCAAAACCCTAACATTTCCAAGGGTTCGCAGCAAAAAATCGTTGTAAACAAAAGAAAACCTGCGAATAGCAAGGTATTAAGAAACACTTATTCTTTTAATAACAATATTGTTGCCTCTGTTTCTTATTTAACTTGTGATTCGCAGGGTGATGGAAATGTCGATAGGCCCCCCAAAAGATCTCGCCACCCTAAAAATGTTGAAAATTCTATTTCATTTCCTATGTTTAAACTTTCAACACCTCTCGCGATACCTTCGCAAGTGAATCCCCTCTCCTTATTCTCGCAAAGCATCGCATGCAGACTTCTACCCTGTGAATCGACCTTTCTATAAATGAAATTCCTCGTGATAACCCTGTTACGAATGAACCCTTCTCTTCTTCTACTGTCAATGCCTCTTATCTTGACATTGCCTCAGCCCCAGTCATTAACCTTCATCAAACTTCATCTTCGGATGACACATCTATGGCGAAAGATGATTCAACTCTCCCACCTTATGTCATCATCACTTCTTCATCCGAATCTCTCCCTTTTACTAAAGAAAATCTGGAAGGGATGGATATTGCTTTCAAGGTTTTATCACATATTCTAGATGATGTCAAGAAAGATTCCATTGATCCTATCAAATCTGGTGTCTGCGAAATTTTTAAGTAAATAATTTGGCTCTGACAGAATGGCTTCGTAAATATCCTTAGAAAGGAAGTTGAAACTTTGAAGAATAACCTCCAAGCCATGACCTTGAAATGTGACACTCTTCATCTTGAAAATCAAAAGCTTAAGAATGTTTCTTTGGATCGTGACAATCTTCGCAAGAAGAACGAGGAATTAAGAGGTATAACTTTTTTTTTTTTGAAATCCCTTGTTCGTTCTTTAAGCTTTAAACCAGAAACGAAAATTGGAGATATATCAGTTTGAATCCGTCGCTGAAGAAGCCCGAATGGATAAACATGCTTGGATGGATCAATATAACCAATTAGATAATCTGCATACATACTCTGTTGATCAAATAAATAATCTTACCAAGCAGAATGCTCAATTAGTCCAGAATCAAAACTTATTAAGTAGTGAATTATCTCGCCTCTCTTACTTTTTGAATAAAGCTAATCTGGAGTTGGAAACTTTATCAGATGAGAATGAAACCCTATCTCAAGAGAAGCGAATTCTTTTAAATAAGGTGGTGATCTCTTCGCAACAGCTTAACATTTGTCAAAAAGTATGTAATGAGCAAGAACAATCTCTCTGTTCGTTGAGAAGTAAACTTAAAGAAGTTACTGTTGAGAGGGACAAACTTATTCAAGGTAGAATAACTTTAAGTGTAAAGGCGAACCAACTCAAGGATCAATACTCCAAGCTAGAAGAATCCTACTCTTCTCTTGCGAAGGAAAACACCTTACTCATTTATAATGAAAAGAATTTGCGATCTCGACTGAAAGGTTTGGTTGGAGATAAGTTTGATAATGCCATGGACCACTTGGAGAATAGTTGCTTGGCTTTAACTCAATATCTTATCTCGCAAAAGGAAGGCAGTCATAAACTTTGACTGCCTCAACCATTTTTTCTTTATTAAGTCTTTTTATTATGTCTTCCTTGCGAATCCTTCGCTTCAATGATTTTCTTTATTCTTTGTTTTTGCGAACTGAGAAAAAAATCTTCGCTCCCCTCTTTCTACTTTGGAATCTAGCTATGCCAAGATTCGCGAAGAGAATGCATTACTTGCCTCTACTCTTGCTCGTTCTCGCGATCGGGCAGAAAGAATATTTTATTATCTCGCTTACTCCAAAGATATACAAAGTAGGAATCACCAGAAGGCACTTCTTCGACAAGTTCATCTCAGGGCTGAAGTTCTTGTGAATGATATCTTATTGTCCAAATCTCTTCCCCTTATATCTGTCAAACCTTTGGAAGTAGATGATGATGAAGTTCCTGGTTCTCCTGATAGTGATTATCATTATGAAAGTGGCGAAGATTTCGCAAATGAAGAGGAAGTTCCTCCTAATGATGAAATTGTCGATAATAATCCAGATGAAGAAGAAACTAGAATAAACCAGAATGAAGGAAGGACTGGCGAAGCTGAAAAAGCTGACAAAAATGAGAAAGCTGGTGAAAGTGATAAAATTAGTGAAGAATGTCCATTATCTCCTTCTGGCGAAAAAGTTGATGTTGAGGCTAGAAATTCTTTTGTAATTTTATTTCCTTGGATTACTTCATCTTTATAACTTATTGCATATGGTGCACTTGGTCATCTTTGAGATGTATTTACTCTTTTTATTATTGTGCTTACTAAGCTAGAGAAAGATAATGTTCATTGTTTAATAATTCCCATACTGCCTCTCATTATCTTTCTTGCGATGGATGACCTGCATAAATAATAGTTAATTCTTATAAATCTTTTGTTGCATCATGTGGTCTTATTTTTCCTTCCTAGTTAAAGGTCTTATTGTGCCACCTCTTATCATTGCGACAAAATCGCAGGACGTCTTTGCATTTGCATGAAAAAACCCATTGATATTGCCTTAACTCTCTCTTTTTTATTGAAATTTTGTTGTGACAATATGACATGCCTAAAAATTATCGCGAAAATAAAGCCCCATGACATTTCCGTCTTGCGACGAAATCGCATGACGTGCTTACACTTTCATGTACTGACCCATTGATCTCGTCTTATCTTTGTCTTTTGTATTATTGCCTCTTCAGGATTGTTTCACAAATATGACAAGCCTAAATTTTCTTGCGAAAATAAAGCCTCATGACATTTGCGTCTTAAGACACTTATCAACTCCCTAATGGAGGGTGCCGCCCTTATCTTCCCCCTGGTTGCCCCTTCAAGGAGACGTACCTCTACCATACAAGGTTGGATCCTCCCATCTGGTCTTAACAACAACCAGTTATTTTCGCAGCCTCTTATCCATTTTGCCTATAGGGCTTATGGTTACGAGACTGCACCCAAAGTGGAGTTTTCTTGGGCGAGTATAAAGATAAGCCAAGACTTGCCAAGAATGGACGAGACGCTTCAAACGCCCGGGAACTCTTGGCTCAACCGTGTACCTCGGCGCCTTGATCAGATGCTGACTCTTAGAAGAGACCCTCAGTCGTCCAACCTAAGTCATAAGCTTAGGTTGAAAATCCAAGGTACCTCTCCTGGATGGGCTTTATTGACCACAAATCTCCATGACTCAGGTTCCAGGGGAGGTGTAACCTTTTCCCTGAACCATGCAACAGGTACCCCCTTTTATGACGTACTTTAGGTCTTACATTTTGCCTCTTGCGAAATTTTGATTTCGCGAACTAGGGTGTACGCCATAGCAGGTTCACCCCATTCTAATATGTCATTGATCTTTGATTATCTCTTTTCATTATCTATGTGAAATTTTTGCATGTTCTTTCTTTGTTTGGAATAATCTCGCAATAATTCTTTCACAAGATTTTCATATAGATTCATTTTGATTCAATCATACATCATTTCGCAGTCTATTCTTTCTCCCAAATCTTTTACGGGTAATATCTCTTTAAGTATAACATGTTCCACGGTCTATCGAGTCTGTGGCCCACATCTTTACCATCAGGGTCCATCAATCTATATGCCCCTGTTCCAACTATATCCTTAATGATATAAGGTCCATCCCATTTTTTTGCAAGCTTTCCACCAGTTTCTCGCTGATATATTGGTGTTTCTCGCAGCACCAAGTCACCTGGTTGAAATTCACGTGTTTTAATACGTTTATTATATTCTCGGGCTAATCTTCGTTGGTAATTTTCCGTATGTTGTTGAGCTCTTTCTCTTTTTTCTTCTAATTCATCTAGCTTGGTTAAAATAGACCCGCACTAAGATTTTTCTCCCAAGATTTTCTCTTTGTTGTTGGAATAATAACTTCTGTTGGTAGCACAGCCTAAACTCCATATGTTAAAAAGAAAGGTGACATTCCCGTAGCTTCTCGCCTAGTTGTGTTGTAAGCCCATACTGCATTATGCACCTGTTCACACCATGCTCTATTATGCCCTTCTAATTTCTTCTTCAATATATCTGGGATTGTCTTATTTGTTGCTTCTGCCTGTCCATTAGCCTGAGGGTATAAAGGAGTTGACTTCCCACATTTTATCTCAAATACATTAAGTAACAGTTCTATATTCTACCCCTCAAACTATTTCCCATTATCAGATACCAATTGTGCGGGGATTCCAAATTTGCATATGATATTCTCAAATATGAATGTAAAAATATCTTTGTCGCGAATGTGTTGTACTGCCTTTACTTCTGCCCATTTTGTGAAATAGTCTGTAGCGACAATCAGATATCTTCTTTGCCCAGGATCCGGTAAAAATGGTCCCACAATATCTAAACCCCATTTTCCAAAAGGCCATACACTTGTTGAAGATGTTAATGGTGCCCCAAGTGCATGTATTTTCTTTCCGTGCCTTTGGGAATCTTCGCAACGCCTTGATATTTGTTTCGCATCTTCATGCATATATGGCCAGTAATAACCTTGCATTTTCGCTTTGTATGCCAAAGATCTTCCGCCGCTGTGATTGCCAGCATCCCCACTATGTAACATCTTTAACACTTATTCTCCTTCTTTTCGTGTTAAACATCTGAGTGAAGGTCCGTTAAAGGATCTCCGGTACACTATCCCATCCCTTAGTTCATAATTTGTCGCATGGATTTTTAATTTGTGCGCCTCCAATCTATTCATTGGTGTTTCTCCTCTCATCAGATATGCATGAAGTTCTGCTCTCCAATCTTCGATATTAGGTATTTGTTCTCCATATTTTATTATCATTACATCCACCTCTTCTTCTTCTTCTTCTTCTTTATTGATTGATGGTGATAAAAGTGTTTGTATCTTTATGCATCTCGCAGTTGGGTCTGTCCTCATACTTGAGATAAAAGCAAAAGCATCTCATGAGTCTGTTATCTTTTCTTGATATGTGTCTCCATTTTATTTTTGGGATTCTCGCTGACAATTCTTCAACAAGTTTCTTGTATTTCTTCATGGATGATTCATTTGTAGTGTATTCTCCTTTTATTTGACGAATGACTATCTGCGAATCACTGGTGATTCTCACATTTTCCAATTTCATTTCTATTGCGAACTTCAGAGCATGTATTACAGCTTCATATTCTGTTTTATTATTGGTGGATGTAAACTCCAATCTGAAGGAAAAAGCCATTTTGTTGCCCTCCTGGGAAATCCAAACAATTCCAACTCCGTTACCTTCCCCATTTGATGATCCATCCACCAATATTTCCCATATATTTGGCTCTGTTAATAGATCTCTCGGATTTCCATGTTCTTTTTCTACAACCATCATCTCTTCCACAGCTTCATCATCTTCTAAAGGAAATTCTGCTAAGAAGTCTGCAACAACTTGCGATTTGGGTGAAGATAATATTTCATATTTGATTTTGAAATGTCCTATTTGTGCATTCCATCTCTCAACTCTGCCTGATCTTTTTGAATTTTTCATCACTGACTCGATTGGTATTTTTTTCAGTACCCTTATTTCATGTGAAAATATATGCGAAGTTTAAATGCTGCATAAACTACTGCCAAAATTAGCTTTTCAATCTTTGAATAATTTTTCTCTGCAGCATTGAAGGTTTTGCTGATGTAATATATTGGTTTTTCAACTCCTGTGTCTACTCATAATAACACAACACTTAACGCATCAAGTTGTCGCAAAGATAGATTAATAATTCTTCTCCGGTTCTTTTTGCGAAATAGATATATTAAATCAGATGTTCTTTTATTCCTTGAAAAGCTTTCTCGCATTCGTTTGTCCATCTAAACCGTCCCCTTTTGAGTATGTTGAAAAAATGTTTACATTTGTCCGATGATCGCGAAATGAACCTTCCCAATGGAAGCTAAGAACCCATTTAACTTATGTACATCTTTTACCGTCGCTGGTGTTGGCATGTCACGAACTGCTTGCACTTTCTCTGGATCAACTTGTATTCCTTCTTTTGATACGATGTAACCTAAAAAAATTCCTGACGCAACCAAAAAGATACACTTTTCTGGATTTACTTTGATGTTAAAATGTCTCATTTATTCAAAAAATTCCCTCAGATCTTGGACATGATCTTTTGCTTCTTTACTTTTTATTAACATATCATCTACATACACTTCTAATATTTTGTGTATCCATTTCGCAAACACCTTCTCAACCATCCTTTGGTATGGCATTTTTCTATAACAATATAACCCTCTTGGAGTGAAAAAAGCAGTATGCTCCTGATCTTCTTCAGCGAGAGGGATTTTATTGTAGACTTTATATCCGTCTAGAGAAGATACTATCATTTCCTGCTGCTGATTCGACCATTTGTGGAATATCTGGAAACGGAAAACAATCTTTCAGATAGGCTTTATTTAGATCAGTAAAACTAAAATCTATACAAATTCTTATCCCCTTTTTTTTTTCTTTGGAACCACAACCATGTTTGCTATCCACTCCGGATATTTTGCTTGTCTTATGATTACTGCATCAAGCATCTTCTGCAACTCTTCTTCTATTTGAGGATGATATGTTGTTGCGATTTCTCTGATTCTTTGTTTGAATGGCCTCGCATTTTGGTCAATCTCCAACCTATGACACGCCACAGACGGGTTTATTCCAGGCATCTCATCCATGTTCCACGCAAAAATATCTTTAAATTCTCGCAACAGACCAATAGTTCTTTCTTCTTCATCTGCCTCCATCTTTGTCCCAATTTTTAGTATTTTGGGTTCTTCTTCGGTTCCAACATTCACTTCCTTTGTTGGTTCCGTCGCAGTGTAACTGGTCTTAGGTTCTCCCATAAGTGTGGGTTCTTTTATCTCCTTCGCAGGCTCAGTTCCTTCTCCCGAAATTTCTCTAGGTATTCCTTTTCCTTCCTCTGCTCTTATCATATAAGCTCAAATTCTTCTTCTTTCTTTGCCTCCTTCGCCACTTTTCTGCGATTTTTTCGCTTCTTTGCACGTCCTTCATACTGTTTCACTTCAATTTGATAACATAATCTCGCTTTATCATCCTCCCCTCTAATTTCACCAATCCCACTTGACATAGGAAATTTAATGCATTGATGTAATGTTGATGCTACAGCTTTAATTGCATGTATCCATGGCCTTCCCAACAGCATGTTATATGGTGATTCCATATCCACTACGCATAGTGTCACTTGTGTTTCAATCTCTCCTAGCGAAATTCGCACCTTTATTTCTCCTTTTGGTTTTGTTGTAGATTTGCCAAATCCATGAATATGATATGCTGAAGGAAACATCTCTTCATCTTTATATCCCATTCCTTTGTATGCATGGTAAAATATTATATTCGCCGAACTCCCTGTATCAACCAGAGTTCTATTTACCGCCCATTCTTCTATAGTTTTTGCTGATTTCTCTTTTTCTTTCCGTGTGGTTACTTTGATTACCGAAGGAGATGTGTGGTTTAAATTTTCTCTTGGTATCTCTGCTGCTGTGAATGTAATCTTCTATTTTCCCAATCTTTCAAGGGTAATAACTTCTCCATCGTCGTGATTTTCTTTCCTTCAAAATCTCGTTTATGTATTCTTCCTCTGATATTTTCATGGAATTCATTAATCATTGTTTTTGTAATCAAGCTACACTCCAACTTTCTATTACGTTCCTTGATTTTAATTTTCTCTACCTTAACTGATTTATCGATTTGTTTTATCATTTTCTTGATTTGAACAATCTTAATAACAATCTTTAATCTTTAATCTTCATTCCCTATTTCTAGCGCCATTATGTAGTTGCAGGAAATCCTACAATACATCCCTCACAAGAATTCATAATATCCAATACATATTTAAGATCAACAATTAACCTTTTTATTAATTGAGATAGAAATTTTATAAGAAGGAAATGAAATCAAGAATATAATTGTTATTCTTGAATTTCTCTCTCCTAAAAACTTTCTCTCCACTCTAAAAAGATCTCTCCCTCCTTAAGCCTGTTCGGTTCTTTATATAGGACATTACATAGTGGATGACAGCTAAGCTGTCCTTTATTTTCGGATCTGGCTTGCGACATTCTCGCAAGTGTACAAATGTTAAATCTCGCAACACTCCTAAATCTCGCTAGGTCTTCACATCTTTCTTGTGTGCAGGATGTCGTCATCTGTTGCGTCATTTTTATTACCAATCTGCGATATCTTCGCAGTGTGTCGTTCAAGGATTTCGCAAGGATATTAATGTTGTGATATTATGATCCTACATTGAAAGTGGGAATGGGTGAGCACATCATCCCTAGAAGGGGTGCCCTGTAGGAATAACACTTAACTTTAAAGAAATCATGAGCAAGATTTGGAAAACAATACATGTTTTCCTAAACATCAAAATGACTAAGTCACTGGAAATGCACAAACATGTATATGGACAAATTCCTTCGTCAAACAATGTATAATAGTGATGCCGGGTTGTTCCACACCTAATAATATATTCATGCCGGGTTGTTCCACACGTAATACGCACAAAAGATGAAAGTAAATAGGTATAAATGTGAAGGAGCGTATCCTATATACCACATGTGGAAATTCTCATTTCCCATAATAATCCATAATGACAACAAACATTAGAAGTCCTTTCCAAATCTTGGAAATATTCAAAGAATCAACAGAACAATCGTAATGCAAATTAGACAATGCATGGAATGCACAAACAGACTATGCATGAGTTTGTTAAACATAAACTTTTGTAAAATAAACAACAATGGTTTCAAAAGATTTAAAGGTATTCCCACCTCTTTTGATGACAAGCCACGCCTACCTCGAGATCCACGATCCACCGGTTCGTACTTTGAATCGATCGTTGTTAATACAGACTAACTGTTAATTAATCACACAAGAACTCTAAGAATCTATCCAAAATGGCTCACACAAGAATCATACAAGTCTATCTAATGATTCTAAGCCCATTTATAGTTCTATACCTTTTTACTACCAATATTTAACATAACTAAGAGTTTACTAGTCCAATTAGATTGACTATATAGTCCCTAGCTAAGTCTTATGAATATCTACAACTTTGTAGAATAAGCCAAAGACTAATTCAGACCATAAGAGGTCCAAAACATAAAAGTAGGATAACTAATCCTAAGCCCAAATCCACTAAATAAGCCCATTACATAAGACCTGGTCCACTAGGGTCAATTAACAGTCAACGGGGTCAACCCACGGTCAACGTCAAAAGTCAAGTCAAAGTCCTGATCAAATGGTCACACGAGTCAACTCAGTCAGTTGAAACTGATTTAGATTGAGTTAACTCAGTCAGATGATCTAAGTCAAGAGAGTCGAATCAGTCATTCATCCAACTGACATAAAGGATACTGGCCTAAGCCACAACACAGGCCAAAGATTCTCACATAACTACAACACTAGTCCCAGTTCAACTTAAATCTATTCATTTGATCTAACCACAAACTAATCATTATTAGGAATTCTAGAATTTGAAATACAATTGCAATTTAAGCTTTACCTACAATTGCAGTACTAAGCCATACTCTGATCATCTCAATACATTCACTTAACTCTCATTTCAACATCACTGCCATTCCACATCCACCATACCGAAATCCTATGACCATTACCACCATAACACATTAATTCATGCAATTCATCTCAAATTCTCTCCAGTCCTTCTCAAACAACCTCAATCACTAACACATGCATCTCCGTCTTAGCACAATAATCTAAGCAACATCACCACCACCACTTGTAACACTTCTAGTTATACCCATCCTGTACAACAATACCAATCATAAGTCTGCAACTCAAACACTAAACAAAGTACCACCATTGCACATGCATTCAATCACCCCTCTAACATATCTTCATTTAACTAACCCACTAAAGTGAATAACAATCTCACCACTATTACAGTTCAACCTTACTCCTTGCAACTTCAAAAACATCTCCATTACTAATCACAGTACCACATACTTTGACACAGTGTTTCAATCTTATTTCATAAAAAAAATATTCTTTACAGACATTGTCCTGTTAGAACAACTAACACTCAACAACACCACTATTTCAGTTTATCACTACCAACTGTAGTTCAATTCCATATTCAACCAAAAATGCATAACTTAGGTAGGTATACTGAGAAGACAATTACCTCAAATATCAACTCAAAAGTCTTCTTCTTCCGTTAATTATTCAATATTATTCTCATCTTTTCCATCTGCAACAGTTAGACCCTTTCCTTGTCAGTCTGAGCACTTCAGCTTCATCATTATACAAACCACCACCATAACCATTAACAACCAAAGCAATTCCACCAGATGTTCATGGCATCCACCCACATCTTTGTACTTCAAGTTCATTATCACCATCTCTACCAACATAGTAAGTTCCATCATCGTTATCACCATTTCTGAAGCCTTGTTACTCATAAACTAACACCACCTGCAACAGTTCATCATAGCCAATTCCCAATACTCTTCATGAAAACAGAATCAAACCCTAATTCTTAAATTCACTACCAAAGCATCTTCACAACCCTAATTAAACAATAACCCTTTTGTTTTTTTATCTATTTGTAACTCAGTAAACCTATTAATTCCACTCCTCAATATCAGTACGAAACCCTAAATTTTTCAAACCTTACCTTCTCAGTACTAAATCTTCAAACTAACATCGTTAACTTCTTATTCACCTCACAATCTTTAAAACCCATTCTTCAATTTCTTCATAATCATCAACAAATTGAATTCTAACTTCATCAGCAGAAACCCTAACTCCTCAATTGAATTTCAATTCTTCTATCACTGTATCTTTTCGATTCATAATTGCTACTCATATTAGAAACACCACCACGATCAAACTCTTCATCGTCATCATCGATTTCTTTGATTTACAAAGAAACCCTAACTTCTAATTCATCTCATATTCGAATTTGAATCAAGAACAAACACCATCACCATCATCACCAACCACTAAAATATCTTCTCCACCTTCCGCCGAACGCAGAACTTCCATTTGATTCTCTCAAACCCACAGAAGTAGAAGAACAGGAGAAGAAGGAAAGAGAATAAGGAAAGAAGGAAGAGAAGAAAAGAACAGAATGAAGAAGAAGAACGATTTATCTTCTCGGCTTGGTGTCAATAAGACCAAAGAGAAAACTAGGACACCCACTTGCTTCGATAAGGCAGCCACAACGTGTATAAGTTGTATTAAAAGTGTTTATCCGAGAAATAACAATTTTACACTTTGTACTATTCTAGTGATATCTTCTTTGTCCGGTATCCGAATGACACGTTCGAGTAATCCATTCTGCGTATCTTTTCGAGATCTATCTAACGATACTAGTTTCGTATCTAAGTCGTTGTTAGATTAATTTCTAATAATTAAGTTTTATATTAACTAATCGAGTCACTATCGGCTTAATTGTATCTTGATCATCGCTAGAATAGTCAATTAGCGTTGACGAGCTTAAGGGTATTTACAATTTATAGGTTCGGCGCGCCTATGATAATCAGAGAAGACAACGCAAAATCGTTCGTGAATAAGGACGTGATCGACTTGCTCCGCCAGTACAACATAAGGATCCACACGTCGACTCTCTATTACCCCAAAGGAAACGGGAAGGCGGAGGCAACAAATAAGATGCACATCCGGATCCTCAGTAGAACATTGCATGATCATCATAGAGAATGGCACAAACAGTTGCCACTGGCGCTCTGGGCATACAGGATTTCGAAGCGCATTTCCACGGGAGCATCACCTAATTCACTAGTCTACGGAGAGGATGCGATCCTACCTGCGGAAATAGCGATCCCATCTGCAAGAGTAGCAATGGCCATCCACACTACACCCTATGAAATAAGCCGCTTCTCCCATTTAGACACAATAGAGGAAAGGAGAATATGAGCGGATAGATTCGCAGAAGCTTACAGGAAGCGCGCGACTAATTATTATAACCAGAGCGTAAAGGAAAGAGCGTTCAAGGTGGATGAGTTAGTTTTAAAAATTGCACCACACGTACAAACAAATGCCAGCGCCGGGAAGTTTGCTGCTAATTGGGAAAGCTCGTTCATGATAAGGAAAGTGGCAGAAAGCGAATACTATAAGCTTAAACGTATGAATGGAACCAAAGTTAAAACGCCTATCAATGGCAAGTGGTTGAAAAAATTTTACGCATTAGTCACCCCATGTAAACAACCGTCCTAAGCAATAAAAGTAAGTTAATGAGAATAGCGTATCTACAAAAGGTCTTAGGGAAGCCAAAGGCGCCTGATTGACTGAAAAATTCACAAAAATTCTCAGGGCAGCCAAAGGCGCCTGACTGACTGAAAAATTCACAAAAGGTCTCAGAGCAGCCAAAGGCGCCTGATTGACTGACAAATTCACAAAAGGTCTCAGGGCAGCCAAAGGCGCCTGATTGACTGACAAATTCACAAAAGGTCTCAGAGTAGATCATGACAAATCACAAAGGCAGGATAGCCAAAGGCGCCGATCACTTACAGAGAATTCGGGTAAAGTGGATAGGAAACAAAAGGTCTCGGTTTGAAATCCAAAGGCACGACCGAGCTATGGAGATATCTGGAGGAAACAAAAGGTCTCAGAAGAGAAGTGAGAGTTTTAGGAGAGCCAAAGGCGAGATTATGAATGATTATGAGAATGGGTGTGTGTTGATTGTGATCGAGTTCTGACAAATCCACAAAGGTGAAGAGCTTGGTGGTTGGCCGAGGATAGCCTAGGCGCTTCCAAACGGGATTGAATCGGGTTTGATGGCCGTGAGACGAACTCACAAAAGGTCTCTTGGATTTGGTGGGGAAGCCAAAAGCACTCGGTTTAGGAGAAGATTGAGTTGTCAAGACAAAGGTGGGATTCGAGAATGGGAGGAAAGGCGATATCTACAAAAGGTCTCAGGAAAGCCAAAGGCGACTGATTGACTGACAAAACTACGAATAAAAGGGGGAGTAGGCGCGTTTTTCTAACAACCACTCTATCCAAGACCAACCGGAAAAAAAATAGATTAGGTAGGTATTAATTAATTTTATTGCAGGCGCGTTTACTAACTCCCACTCTACAAACAACAACCCAACGTCCTTCGATAAATTAACCCGAGTGTCCACAACAAAAAAAAAAAAAAAAAAAAAAAAAAAGGGAGTTGGCGCGTTTTACTAACGCCCATTCTTCCCAACATCCTTCAAAAAAAGAGAGGGGGAGTATGCGCGTTTTACTAACGCCCACTCTACCCAACATCCTTCAAAAAAAAAAAAAAAGAGGGAGAGTAGGCGCATTTTACTAACGCCCACTCTACCCAACATCCTTCAAAAAAAAAAACAGAGGGGGAGTAGGCGCGTTTTACTAACGGCCACTCTACCCAACATCCTTCAAAAAAAAAAGATATGGGGAGTAGCCACATTTTACCAACGTCCACTCTACCCAACGTCCTTCAAACAAAAAAAGAGGGGGAGTAGGAGCGTTTTACTAACGCCCACTCTACCCAACGTCCTTAAAAAAAAAGGGGGGGGAGTAGGCGCGTTTTACTAACGCCCACTCTACCCAACATCCTTCAAAAAAAAAAGAGAGGGGGAGTAGGCGTGTTTTACTAACGCCCACTCTACCCAATATCCTTCAAAAAAAAAAAAAAAAAAAAAAAGGGAGTAGGCGCGTTTTACTAACGCCCACTCTACCCAACATCCTTCAAAAAAAAAAGAGAGGGGGAGTAGACGCGTTTTACCAACGTCCACTCTACCCAACGTCCTTCAAACAAAAAAAGAGGGGGAGTAGGAGCGTTTTACTAACGCCCACTCTACCCAACGTCCTTCCAAAAAAAAAGGGGGAGTAGGCGCGTTTTACTAACGCCCACTCTACGGTAGGCGCGTTTTACTAACGCCCACTCTACCCAACATCCTTCAAAAAAAAGGGGGGGAGTAGGCGCGTTTTACCAACGCCCACTCTACCCAACGTCCTTAAAACAAACAAACAAAAAAGGGTGGGGGAATAGGCACGTTCTACTAACGCCCACTCTACCCAACGTCCTTTAAAAAAAAAAAAAAAAGAAGAAGAGGGGGAGTAGGTGTGCTTACTAGTGCTCACTCTACCCAAGACCCTTCTGAAAGGGGGAATTCACTGGCCACCCAAAAACGGGGGACTCAAATAAACACAAGAAAATAACTCAATTCAAATAAAATTCAGTTCATATCATACAAAAAAAACTACAAACAACAGAACCCCTCCTAAAAGAAAAAGAGAAGAAACAAAGCTTAGTCAGCCATTAATGTTCGACAACGAGCAATATCTGCATCTAAATCCTCCACCATCAAACGTCCGTCATCGCACTGCGCGGTGGCCAAACGAAGATCCTGATCAGCTTCATTCACCAACTTGTGAATGTCCTGAATAACCTCACCCTCAACCCCGGCTCCGCGAGCGAACATGGGAGTATCCTCATGCTCGTCATACTCTTTACGCACCTTATCATGATGAATTAACCTGGGTGTCCACAACAAAACCGTTTCTTCCTTTAGTAGCAATAAACGCGCCAACTCATCCTCAAGATAGGGGTGAGGCACGAGCGTAGATGCAGACGCTAAGGTTAGAGTATGCCCAAGAAGCGGTGTGGCCGCCTGATTAGAAAACCAAAGATGGCAGTCAGATACAGCGCGATCTATAGTAGCCGTCATCATCAAGGAATCCGTGAACAATTGATTATCCACGTCACGAGCAGTATAAGCCTCATCCAACGTGCGTTGGATTTCCAATGATACACGTCCGGATGATCCAAATTTGCTGAGCGTCTTGATATGCCTCGTACTGTACCCTAAAATTCGCGCGCTTGGCGTCTCTATTCACCTTTCTTTGTGTCCTAAGTTCCTTAGTTTCGTCTCTCACAAGTAGAAGTCGCTTTAGCTCATCACGCTTGAACGTCGCCGAGACCAGCATATAAATAGGCGCCAAAGACAACACATACCCATGAAGAGAGTTAGCCATATTGGAAATTTGACGACCAAGAAAAAGAGAGATGATGAAGTTGAAAGATAAAAAAGAAATCGGAAAACAAGAACCATATATAAAGAAGGAATGGCGTGGTTTACGATGGAATGACCATTACGTTCCTTTATGCATGCTAAGATACGTGGCAGCTCACAGAAACATAGAAGGCAGTGTTTCCCAAACAGATTTAGAGTACCCCTAAGAGAAGGGCCTCGGATATAAACACTAGGGACTTAAGGCCCAAGGTCAACATAACAGCATCTGTAATACAAAAGATAAGAAGGGAATTAAACAAGAAGGAAAACCTAATAATAAGCAGTTAAAATGAAACGTACATCCGAAAAGAAAATAAGAAAGAAAAACATCAGGAACACAAAGGGAACAATAAATAAGAGAAAACGCCCTCCAGACCGCACGCAACTTAGTCAGACAACAGAGAACGACAACGGGCAATGTCCATATCCACAGTTTCCGCTATAAGTCTACACTCCTCACACTGGATATTGTCTTGAGACAGCCCCCAATTGGCGTCCCTTAGCAACTTATGAATGTCCCGGATAACTTTGACCTTGGCCTTCGCTCCCTGATCAAATGCGAGGGTTCTTTTGTGCTCATCGCGATCTCTACAAGCCTCATCCCGTCGAACTTTCCTGAGATTCCACAATATATCTATATGCCCCCTCATCACTAATAAGCGCACGAGTTCATCCCTAGGATAAGACGGGTATATGAGCGCAGAAGCAGCAGTCAAGGACAAGGTGTGCCCGAGGAGGCGTGGAGCCGTATGATCCGGAGATATGCGAACGACAATCGACAATGGCGTACTCAATGGTCGCCTTCATCGTTGAGGATTCGGTGAGTAATAAGATATTAGCATGTCAGTATATGACATCGTTGAGCATCTTGGATGGCGGAAGTTAGGCGTCCGGCCCCCTCGGCGGTTTGGCGGGCTTCATAACGCTCCGAAAATTGAGCACGCATAAAGTCTTTGTTGGTCAACCTGTATTCACAAAGCGCCTCGATCTCGATTTCTACCAGCAATAAGCGTACCAATTCTAATTTTTTGAACATTGAGACTAGCGTGGGGACTGGCGCTAGTGTTAGTACGTATCCATAGGGCTGTCAACGGCACTAAACGAAACAAATAATGGCTCTGCCGCTACCGTTGCCGTTAAAATTAACGGTTAACCGTTACCCGCTAATTGCCGACGGAATTGTAAAATCAGTTCCATTGCCGTTACGTCGTACTTATCGGTTAACGGTTAATTTTCCGGAATTCACCGTTAATATCATAAAAACATGCACAGTTTTCAAATTAACAACAATGTAGAACTTTTTTTGGAATCAAGTGGTTTACACTCTGATGATGTCTCACGTGCAAGTGAGTCTGAGCATGGATCTTTTGGTTCGGATGCTCACAAACAAGTAGTACAGTCGAGAAACTTCGAACATCAAAGTGAAATTAATAGGTTGAGAATATACCGATGTGTGCAAAGCAGCGGTGATGAGTTCAACAACGTACGAAGGAGAGCTTCGTTAGTGAAGAAAGAGTTTCATTCGATTCGAGTATAGCCTAGGTATAGAATGTTACACGTGCTAGGTACACGTTAGCGGTTCACGGAACTAAGGCTAACGGAAATAGGTCTTCCATTGCCCGTTACCGTCGGATAAAATTAACCGCTACATTAAGCTAGCAGTGCTCGAGATAACGGTATAACGAAACTAAACGTAACGGCAACCGGGTAATCGGTTACGGCTAACGGTTAACGGGTTTTCATTGACAGGCCTACGTATCCATGAAGGGAGTGAGCCATCCGAGTGAGGTATCTTACACAGAAATGAGGAAATGAAAATGTAAATTTGGAAACTGATGACCGGGTTAGAGATCTGATGTTACTATATAAGGGAAGTATCACCATAAATGATGCGGTAGCCGCCCTGTTTCTAGCGACACGTGGCGCATGAAGGTGAGAGAGTTTGACTATTGGATCATTTGATCATTGACCCAATAGTCAGGGGACTAATGTTGATACATGAAAAATAACGCCCTTAATGGGCCTGGGGTACCCCAAAAGGGTGACCAAGTCAAGTAGAAAACATGGGGACTAGGCCCAAGTCCAACAAGAAAAATATCCATTGAGAAGAGAGGGAAAATGAGGGATTAGTGAATAAGAAAGAGGTTATATTAAGGAATGGCATTATGAGTAATTAAGGAGGGTTAGGACATGTGTCATGATGTCATAAAAAGAAGGGCTTTTGGAAAAGCCTATATAAGGAGGACTAGGTACAATGGAAAGTCAACTCTCTCTTACCATTATTGGAATTGTGAGGTCATTTGGTGTGGCTAGGACGGGTAGAACCTAAACACGAATTCACCCATCAACAAAGGGGGTACATCGTTTTATTAGTTAGTTGATGCATAAACCAAAATATGGCTACATAAAGTATTATGTATCCTTTGTTGGGTTGGATATACATTTAATTTTCTAAAATTGTGCCTAAAATGATGAATACTTCCGAATTTTTTGTAAAAACTCTAAATTTGATATGGATGTTTGTACTCATTGCGTAGCTTTTTTTATTACCTTTGCAACGAGATAAAATTTGTAAAATTCCAACGCACGGATTTTTGGATATGTTATGTTAAAGTTTGCCTTTCAATTATACCCCTAAAAAAATAGGATACATAGAGTTATAGTAATTGGGCTAAATTGAAGGGATAATTGCGTCAAGTGAAAAAGACCAACCATGGATACAAAATCCAATCTTTTTGTGTCAATTGATCACTTACTATTTACAAAGAAGTGGCCATATGAAGGTCCTTCCTCGCTTCGCTTGGTCGGCCCAATGATCAACATTGGGTACAACATGATGTTCAAGATACAGGTTAAATATATTTTTTGTAATATTGATGCCGTAATTAACACTTCTTATTTCTAATCACTAAATTCCTTTTAAGTTTCATTGATGTGTCCTCTCCCAAACATATCTTACAATCAGAAGAGGTTAGGGCTGCACATGGGTCGGGCGGGTCGGGTTTTAGCTAATACCAACCCCGCACCCACAAACAGCGGGGTTTTATTTTCATAACCAACCCCGCACCCACAAACAACGAGCGGGTTTTCAGGTAAAATATACTTCTTTTGGAACTCTTTGTCATTCCTTGCGAACCTATTAAAAACTCTTTCATACTTTTCAGCCTCCTCTAACATCAAATATGTGCTATTCCATCGGGTTTTAACATCTAATATCAACCCTTTCTTGGAGTCAATCCTTTCTTTTGTATAATAATTTTTAAATGTAGCCAACCTAGAAGGAGAACTAGTAACATACTTAACAACTGACCTAATCCTCTTAATGGACGAGTTATATTTAAGTATTGCATCTCTTATAACTAGAGCAAGGACATGTGCAGCACATCTGACCTGATAAGAACAAAAATAACAGAAACTTAGAAATTGCATTGGTTGAATCAGTTCATTTATAATTAAAAAAATATAAATTTCTTACGTGTAAGTACTCAGCTCTTTCAACTACACCTGTCCAACCAATTACTCTAGTCTTCAAGTAATCAATGGCCACAGTATTAGCATTAACATTGTCAAGAGTCACAGCAAAAAAAATCTTCGAGTCCCCAATCCACCAAACAATTTTCCAGCATGATACCAATGGCTTTACCTGTATGACCCTTCACTAAGCAAAACATGATAATTCTCTTTTGCTACTTCCAGTCATGATCTACGTAATGAACAGTTACACACATATAATTAAAAGTATTCGGTGATGTCCATGTATCTGTTTTTAGAGAAAATCTTTGTTTGTTCGCCTTGAAATATCCTTTCAACTATTTCTTCTCATCAATATACATTTGTAAAAGGTCTCTGTAAATTGTCATACGACTTGGGACCTGAAATCTAGGCTCAAACTCTTGAAGCATGGACCTTAAACCCTCTGATTCAACAATTCTAAACGACAACTCTAACTTAATTATAAACTCCACTAAACGTCTTCTGCACCTCTCATAACTATAAGAGGAAGCAACTAGATTAGCACCAACACCTGGATTTTGAGGTAATAACACAATACTCTGTTGTTCATTCTTCCTATCAGGATTCTTAGGACATCTTGCCGCATGATTCTTCAAACTAGTTGTGCCATTCCTATACTTTGCATCATATGTATTCTTATAATGATTACATCTTTCTTGAAGAGGATTTAACCTAGTAAAGTCTTTCACCCATACATCATAAAACTGTTTTGACTTCTTGTTATCTCCATCTGAGGTTGTAACTTCAGTTTCAGACACAGCAGGTACAGATTGAGGTGTCCCACCAGGTTCAGATTGAGGTGCTGTTGAGGTTGGTGATGCACTTGACATTTGGCTGGAAGTAGCCATAGCCAAAGCCAAAGGTGGAGTTGATGAGCCGTCCATTAACCTCCCTGAAAAATATTGAACAACCATTTATATTTCATACCAGAGAGATACTTGAAAAATCACTTTCATTACAAGAGATAAAGCAAAAATTAACTAAAATTACATTACCAAAACATCTAACCTAACTACCTTAGGATAAACAATCAGAGATTCAATACCTAGAACTACTTTGAGGAAAATAAAAAAAATCAAATAACTTTAATCTTAAGCCCATCAATCCAGTTAATAACTCCATAAACAAAATGAGGGGAAAATTATAAAATTCGAAAATTACTACCACATAATCACAAATGAAATATGAACTGAAACCCCAATTGAATCGATAAAGCCATTAATCAAACCCCTATTGAATCGATACTGCCATTAATCTTAAATGAGAAAAAATAAAAACCCCAAATTTTCATACTTAGGCAGTTCACAGATGAAGATTAACCGTTGTTTGATCGTTGTCGATTGTTGGTGATGAGTCGAAGCAGTTGTTGTTGTCGTCGTAGGTGAAGAGAACTGAGGAACTAGGAAGAAGTGAAACTGAGGAGGCGCCGAACAGAGAGGAAGAGTCGAAGAAACTAGAAAGTGGAGAGAGAGGGTTATCTATCTTATCTACAACCTAATAGTACCACTAGGGTTTTAGTAACGGACGTCTAGGATTAGTTGTAATCAATGGTGTATATTTAGTGGGTTTTTCAGGCGAGTATGGGCGGGTTTTAGCTAATACCAACCTCGCACCCACAAATAGCGGGGTTTTATTTTCATAAACAACCCCGCACCCACAACGGGCAGGTTCGGATTAAAAACCCACGGGTTTAACGAGTACGGGCGGGTTCGGGTATGATGGCCGGGTCTTGTGCAGCTCTAGGAGAGGTGAAGATACATAATTAAATATATTTAGATACATATATGACATTTAATGTTTCCTTAATTTTTGTATGCATTTTCTTTATTCGTATCCAATTACTTAAAAGAATGAGTGAGTCTAGACCCATCGAAGTTTTCACTTCGATTTCTCCCCGGAGGGAATCGAACGGATAATAATCTGTGTGCTTAGCATTGAGATAGGTGCGGGTAGGAATGGGACCCGCCACTTGTGTCTAAGTGTGCAATTTTCGGTGGAGGGTCGAAGTCAATCTAGACTTATTGTAAAGAATGAGCGAGTCTAGACCTACCGAAGTTTTTACTTCGATTTCTCCCGAGAGGAATCGAACAGATAATACTCTACGTGCTTTGTATCGAGATAGGTGCGGGGAGAAATGGGACCCGCCACTTGTGTGTGTGCAATTTTCGGTGGAAGGGTCGAAGTCAATCTAGACTTATTGTAAAAGAGAGAGTGAGTCTACACAGGAGTCGCAACGTTATTTGTGGGCACAGAGGATTTCGGGCACAGACGATCTGGACCATGATTAGCATAAGTGTAGAGGTGTAAAACGTGCCGGCCCGCAGCCCGGCACACGAAGTCGCGTGCTTCACGTGCCATGTGCCGTGCTGTGCTGTGCCAACGATTTAAACGTGTTGTGCCGTGGTGTGCTTTACTTAGTCAAAGCACAACGCAGCCACATTACAGCGCGACACACGAATAAACGTCCGTCTTTGTCTTGGCCGGCACACGTGCTATAAAACAATTTGAAGTCACTTAATGTATACATTAAGTCGGACATTATCACAAGAATTTAATTAGACAACATATCATTTGAAATTATTTCAAGTAAAATTAACAAGTTTATTCAATAAAAAGAAATAGCCAATCAATTTTCATGTAAATTAATGTTCTAGCTAAATATAGGTGACGACATTATAACAATGATATTGAAATATATTTTCCAAATATTAAGGTATTATATATGTGGTTATAAATAAGCCAACATAAAATGTTAAAAACTAGCTAGAATAGTGACTCTTTTGTGAAATATACAAAAAATGTGATGTATTATGCCTTGTAATATGGTGTATTTGTACATATTATGACGTGCTCTCTTAACGTGTTATGCTGGGCTGGGCCACGTGCTTATCCGTGCCGCGTCTTTGTCTTTGTGCCTCTTGTGCCAATTAGTCAAACCCAAAGACGTCCCATTTAACTAACGTCTTTGTCCGTGTCCGGGCTAAATCACGTCTTGGATTGGGTTGTGCTCAAATTTTAGCATGTTGTCCGGGTTGTGCTTCGTCCGGCATGACTTAAATTTACACCTCTACATAAGTGCATAGGATTAAAACATTTACATTCATTTTCGACGATACATGAGTAAATACTCTCTCTTTGCGTAAATGACTAGTTACTGCTACAAAAAAAATGATAACTATTATCACTACAAAAAAATTAGTGTAATGGAATGCTCCTACAACGTAATGCCCATTTGAACTCTAGTTTCCTTTCTTAAACTCGGGGTATTCATTAAAAAATTGGCTCCAGCCGGACTAGAGGTGTAAATTGGGCTGTGCCACCTCAAGCACAGCCCAGCCCAGCAAGCTAAAATTTGGGCACAGTCCAGCCTAGCACGTGACTTAGCCCGGCACGACACAACATGCTAGTTAAATAGGACATGTTGGGTTTGACTGATCGACCAATAGCGCAGCACAGCACGCGGCACGGATTAGCACGTGGCACGACATATCACAATACATTAAGAAAGCACGTAATAATATGTATAAAATACTATAAAACATGGCACAATTCATCTATATTCCACAAAAAAGTTTTTATTCTAGCCAATCAGTGACATTTTACTATCGTTATGTTAACTTATTTTCATAATAACACATAATACCTAAATATTTGCAAAACATTTATATTAAAAAATATATTAAATACAGTAAATGTGCCTGGCACAACAACACAACACGTCACATCACGTTTACTTTTCTGGCACATCCCAGCACAACAATCCTTCTAGCACGGCACAACACGACACGTTATAATCTCTGGCACAGCACAACACGGCATATAACACGCTAAGCACGTAATTTCGTGAGTTATGCTGTGCTGGGCCGACACGTTTTACGCCTCTAACAATTGAGAACCCAAAAAATTCGCCAATGGCAATAATTACTATACACGTTTTGAAATCATAGTTCAAATATTCACGGCCACATGTGCACGGTTAATGTAAATCTAAAGGGTGATAAATGCTGTATTAAAAAAAAAACAAATCTTAATTCATTGAAAGTTGATTGAATGCATAGGATTTTAGTATATTTTTTCTCCCTGATACCGACATAAATACTCTTTCCCAGTATACACGTTACACTAAAAGACTACTTACTCCTGCCAAAAACGATAACTAATATCTTCCTACTCCCTCCGTCCCTATTATATAGGCGGAATATTTGATTTTCTTAGTCCCACTAAATAGGCGGAGTTCTAGTTTCAAGGTGTTTTTGACATATATGGCCCTATTTATGTTGTATGGGAAATTGTATTGATAATAAGACAAAGGGTAAAAACAGGAAAAAACATGAAAATTTATAAAAACCATAAAATTTCTTAATCTAAGAGATTTTGTCTTCTTCCTATATATTAGGGACGGAGGGAGTACAACAAAGTTAGTGTGATGGAAAAAGCCCTATAGTGTAATGCAATTTCTCATTTAAACTCGAATTTCTGTTCTTAAACTCTGAGTAGCCATTGAAAAATTGGCGTCAGCCAGAAAAATGGAACCATTAATCTTCCAATTGCATTAGTAATCCTCATTTTAAATCCATAATTTGAATTAACTTCCATGTATGTGTATTCTAGGTGAAAATCTAAAATGCTTGAGGTGATATAAATGCTGAATTTAAAAACAAAATCTTAATGTGGCAAAATAGGAAGAATATCTTCTTACCAACAAAGCATTATTTTGCGATCACTTCTAAAATTCACGGTCAGTTAAGAAAATATTTAATGTTTGCTTCCTTTTAGCCCCGAATTAAAACTTCAAAGATATTCCTTAATTGTTTAAATTCTCCTATAAAATACACCCATTTTTTTTTTCTGCTCTTCACTCACAAGTCTCTGGCAAAAACATACATACATTGTCTAGTTTTGCATTTATCATCTGCACTCTCGAATTTCCGATTTTGTTCTAGTCTCATAATTCTCTATGTCGCACAACAGGAATGCTGCCAATCTTCCCACCACTATGGGTCCTTCGGTAAGTAGTTAACTATGCATCTCTGAAAAATTAATAATCATTTTTGTTTTGTATGATCGAATGGTTTCTTGAATCTAAATTGTGGCTTTTTTCAACATACCAGGGGGGCGATTTGATCCTGATACTGTTGGGATGCCATGTCTGACGGGCAATCAATTCATTCCCTTACGGTTAGATTTAAATTCATGAAAGGAATCAGGATTCAATCTCGGCATCAAATACTGAGAAAAACAAGATTTAGTTTTAACAAATTAATAGGTTATTCACACCAAGCAAAAATGACGAAAAAGTTTTAGTAACGAAGTGTGACTTACAGATTGATTCGTAGAAAGCTGGTAGGAAGTAAACTTGTTATCCGACATAGAGCACAACTGAGATATAGACTAGAGATGGATAACCAGTGCAAAATGCGTTAAACATATAACAAAACTAGAGTTGTTGTATTCTTGCCAGAATTTTTGATCGTGAAGAACAAAGAAAATGATGGGTGCATTTAGATGGGAGTTTTGACACTTAATGCTTATTGTTTAATTGGGGGTTAAAAGGAAAGATACATTAAATATTTGGTTTAGTGACGGTGAATTTTAAAAGTGATCGGGAAATAATGGTTCCTTGTTACGAAGACATTCTTCCTATTTCACCACATTAAGATTTAATTTTTGAATATAGCATTTATCAGCCTGAAGCATTTTAGATTTGCACCGATAGTGCACAAATATGGAAGTGAATATTCAATTAGTTTCGATTTAAATCTATAAGGGTGAAATAAACCTAAATCAATGGTACCACTAAGATATCGAAATAAGTGCTTTACACCATTCTAGTGTCTTATAGGTGCAGCAGAACTGTATCTAGCTAGCTAGTAAAATTAACTGAAAATGCAATATCAGGCCTTGTACGGTTTGCAAGATACATAAGAGCACCGATTGCCACATATATGCACTGTCAATGTAAATCTAAAATGCTTTAAGATGATAAATGATGTGTTCAAAAACAAAATCTTAATGTGGTGAAATAGGAAGAATATCTTCTTGCCAACAAACCATTATTTTCCGATCACTTCTAAGATTCACGGTCCCTAAACTAAATATTTATTTTTACTTTTAACCCTCAATTAAAATAATAAGCATTAAGTGTCAAAACTCTCATTTGAATACACACATCATTTTCTTTGTTCTTCACTATCAAAAATTCTGGAAAAAGTACAACTACTCAAGTTTTTTTATAGGTTTAACGCATTTTGCACTTGCCATCTCTAGTCAGCACTAGTCATCCATCTCTAGTCTATATCTTAGATTTGCGCTATGTCGGATTACAAATATACTCCCTATTAGCTTTCTATGAATCAATTTGTAAGTAACTCTTCGCCACTAAAACTTTTTCGTTATATTTGCTTGATATTTTTTTTTTTTTGATCGGAGAAGAGAAAATCTTGTTTTTCTCGGTATTCAAGGCCAAGATTGAATCCCGATTCCGCTCCTGACATACCATCAATGAGGGATTTCTCATGGGAGACTGAGTCCAGTCCAATCAAGTTTACCATGTTTCCCAGCGACATCTCTTTCTCATGGGGAGGTCCTTAGGAAGATATATCTCAACAGTCTTGTTCCCCAACCGTCATTAAGTATAATTTAGAGGACTGACGCACTGCGTCTAGCAATACCAGTTCTGCTCTTTTAAGTTATATAAAACCAAGGAGTCAGCGCGATTTTGATTCAGTATTCGAGGGGGGTTCTTCCCTAGGAAAATCCGTGGAAAAGGGGATGTGTCCGAAAATTGGATGGTTCCATGATATTCCCAAGGATGATCCTCGTTGCTTCTACTGCAACAGTCAAGTGAAAATTTTGAGCATCAGTGCCGAATGGTAAGTATCTTATTGTCAAAATTGTTTCAGATGTTTTCCTTGCTTTTTGCATCCGTATTCTAATAGTATATTGTTTGTACTGCAGCATGTTCTCCGTGCCAAGTGGTCGTATGATGCGATGATTGATAACGAGAATCGGGCTATAAAAAGCAAAGGAACAAGCACATATATGCGCTGCCAGTTGGGCAAAATCCAAGCGACTTTAGATAAGGAGAGGCAATACAAAGAGCAATTCCAAGCCTTTCTTAAGGAGGAAAGGAAATTGAGGAATGAAGCTGCTCAAAGGGTCAAAAAAATTACGCTGCCAATTAGGTGCTGCCCAAGCGACTCTATATAAGGAAAGGTTGTTGAAAGAGCAAGTACAAGCCTCCCTAGAGGAGGAAAGGAAACTAATGAAGGAAGCCGATCAAAGGATCAAAGAGTTAGAAGAGAAACTTGTTGTTGTTGACCAAGAGAGAGAGCGTATGAGCAAGGGCATCCCGGTATGGAACTTTCGGTGAAGGTTAATACGGGCTTGGAACCCAATGTTTATGAGTCCCAGGAGAATCTGCATTGGATTTTGGAACCTACTACAGTGGAGAGAGAGCAAGAGCAGGAGCCTAGTTAGTAATTCTCCGAATCATTCCCGAATGATTCCCGAACGTATCCGAACTGACCGAATCCGAATGATACTTCCGAATCATTTGAACTCCGAACCTAGTTCCCGGATTATATGGACCTCACGAATGATTCGCGAACGTATCCGAACTAACCGAATCCGAATGATATTTCGGAACTAGAACTTCGAACCTAGTTCGCCCAACATCGCTCTCCCATAGGTAATTCTATGACCAGAGTTCTGTTGATTGATTTTTGTTTGATTTTGTATATATACTTTATATTTAAATACAATTATTCAATTAAAATTTTCTATTAATAGTTGTTTAACCAGTGTTTTATGTGTCAATTTTTTGTTTAAAAGTCTATAAACTCGTTTGATAATACATTTATGCGATTAAATGGTTTACTTCATGGTAAATAATCACGCTAAAATGTTTTTTCCATCTTATAAATCATATACAAATATCATATATGTAAGCCGAATTTTAAGTGCCGAACTCACATTTATAAAACGAATATGCACGTACGTATGCCGTTCCGAACTATTGACCGAACAACGAACCGTTGACCGGATTTTTGACCGAATCCGACCTATCCAAATCCGTATAATTCCCGTACATATACCGTCCCGAATTACTACCCGTACCCCGAATTGCTAACTAGGAGCAGGAGCAAGGGTCTTCTGGAGTGGAACCTTTCCTTGGGGAATGGATTTTGGAGCCTGCTGTTGTGGAGAGAGCATGATAGAGTGGAATCTTTAATACGGGCTTGGGAGACAATGTTGATGAGACTCGGGAATTTGGGGAGGGAAAATTAGGCGCAGGCCCAAAAAAAATAATAAATTTATTTTCAGGCCCAATACATTTATATGAAATTATGAAAAATGCTTGCATAATGGGTTATGCATCCTAATTTTTTAAGGGTATAATTGTAAAGCAAATTTGAATATTACATATCTAAAAAAACGCGCCTCGGAATTTCACAAATTTTATATCGTTAGAAAGCTTTTAAAGAGATCTACACAACGAGTACAAACAACAATATCAAACTTTTGTATTTCACGAAAAAATCGGAGGCTATCATCATTTTAGGGAAAAATTTCGAAAACTGACTACATATTCGTTATGCAGCCTCCAAAAAAGATGCATAACACAATATACATACACCATAGAAGATGCATAACATGTTATGCAACCATATTTTTGTTCATTCATCAATTATTTTGGTTATGCAGCCACTAAAGCGATGTATATGCCTGAATCCAACAGAAAAAGTACACGCATAATGAATTATGCAACTATTTTCTCGACTGCATAACAAGTTATGCATCCATAACAGGTTATGTAGCCATTGTTTTGGTTGATTCTAGTACGTACAGATAAAATTGATGCATAGTGCATTAAGCAGCCATATTTTCGGATGCATAACAAGTTATGTCATGCAGATATTATTGTAGGTGCATGACAAGTTATGCCGTCTTTGTTTTTGTTGGTTCCAATAGTAACAAAAACGTTGTTGCATAACGTTTTATGCAACCGTTTTCTGGACTGCATAACAAATTATGCAACAACTTTTGTAGATACGTAACATGTTATGTAACCATTTTTATAGCTGCATAACAAATTATTCAACCATTATGACCAACACCAACACATCCGTAGCTTACCATCCAACAACACCTCCTCAAACTCAACCAATCCAACCATGATCCTCCATTCACAATTTATCCAACTCAATCTTTGTAGACCACCAATGCACACCATCAAAGCCAAATACAAAGTCCATACTAGTCATCTTACATAATGAACACTTTCATTACAAGGCCAATGACACAACCCATATATGGGCAAGCATCAACAGTGGATCGTACACATCTCTAGCGCATTTCAAATGAGTGTCTCACCATAAATTTACATTTGTGTTGTTTAGGTATTCTAAATAGTTCATTTTGTTTTTGTTTTTTTTTTCGAAAAATAGGCAAGCCTCAATTGTATTCATCATAAAACTCTGATTCAAAATCAGAATCATTTACAGGACTGACTTGGAAGTATCCAACAATTACAATAGTTTCAAACAGACGATAATGACATCCAAACCTCTTAAAGCCATAGTCACAGGACCCAATCTGACCACAAATTCCTACCATTCCTAACAGATTCAGCTGTAACAAGACAAGTTTAAACGGACTTGGTTGGATGAAATGCAACACATCCAAACCATACAACAAATCTAAAATCAATAGAGATGCTAGGATCGAAAAATCCATCCGTTTCTCAAGGTTTTTTTCTAAATTCATAGTAAAACAGGTGACAAAGGTATGCAAGGATCCACAGATCCGACCAATTGTCGATTATTTTCTCAAAGTAACAGTAACAAAGGTAATAAGTATAATCTAATACGGTTATAACCTGACTGAATTAGTACGGGAAGGTCTTAATCGGTGTAGAAATCGGTCTTGGTGTCTTAGGTGTCTTTGTAGAAGCTTCGTACGTAATACGTATCTTTGAAAAACATGATGTTGCTGGAATGTAAATCTTTAACTAAGTCAGGATGACTAGAGATGATCTGTACTGCTGTTGCTGTTGCTGGCTTCCCGAGTCTTGAGTGGATTCGTTTGGTGTGAATCTTTAGTACTGTTTGATTGAAATCGATCTTGAACAAGACAACTCAACCTTTAAAACAAACCCTTTCAAAGATTAAATTTCAGCAGTAAAAGAAAAACCCAATCAAGAGAATTGGAATACAAGAGCTAAAAATTAGAAAACAGAAAAAAAATTAAACTAAAAACTAGATTCAATCAAGATTAGAGGAAGACTAAGAGCGGTTGTTGAAGAACAGAACCCCAATTAGAAGAACGGTTGTTGAAGAACAGAACCCCAATTAGAAGAACTCGGATCTTAATAAGAGGCTATTGTTAACCTAGAACACAGAGAACCATTAACAGATGTGAAACAAGAGAGATAAAAAAACCCAATAAACAAAACCAAAAGATAGCTTAAATTTAAGAGATAAAATAAGATAGGATAAGAACGTTAGAGATGAAGATTGATCTGCTCATATCAACCCCAAAGGAGCCGATCTGAGCAGTGTGGCGTTGTGAGTTTTAGGGTTTTCATTTTATTTCTCCAGAGAGAAAATAGTTCATTTTGTTGTATTGTTTATTATGATCCACCACTTTAAGTATTCTACTTGTGTTTCATCAGAACAGGTTGGGTATTATAAAAACTAATTGTTTTCTTCTTTTGCCCCTTACAGTTCGTATTGTGAGAAACTAAATCATCCATCCTGATTTGGTACCGGAAGTGCTATTGAAGAGAAAGGAATTTCTTTGTGATCTTTGTTGTAACAGTAAACAATCAAAAGAAGAGTTAGATTACCAATATTCGTTGCTCCGGCAATTTCTCGATGCTTGGTAGGAAAATTCCCAAATCAAATTGAAATGCAAGCATTCAATTTTTTTTAAATCAATTAAATGGGTTTGCAAAATACAATTTAAATCTGTAACTGAAACTTGTTTTGGATAAAGACTTTGTTAGAGAAATTAGATTTTTAAACACAAAGAACATTCGGCAACTATTACAATCTCAAAAGGAGGATTTAGGCCTTAGATTTGATTAAGGTTATTCCAATAAACTAGATCTAATTAAACGAAATCAGATTTTTTTTTTATAAAAATCACGAAACAAACGATGAAATCTAAAAACCTAGATAGTGTTGGGATCCTAGTCCCACATTGGTTAGATGGGGCTTAATTGGTAGTTTATAAGTCAATGGGTTCCCGCATCTAGTCAACCGGTTTTCGAGTTGAGTTCTACCCATGGGATTATGACGAGTTTAGGGTCGATACCCTAACACTTGGTATTAGAGCCAACCACCACGACCCATGCCCGCTCCACGGAAGGGGTGACCTATAAGCTAGATTAAAGTGTTGGGGCACCTATATATGGGCGTAGTTGTCACCCTCATTGAATACTGATATGGGAGTGAAGCCGCCATAAGAGAAAGGGCTACCTTCGGGTCAGTGTCGATAGAGTGGGCCAACGAGGACGTTGGAGTGCCGAAGCGTGGTGGGATGTTGGGATCCTAGTCCCACATTGGTTAGATGGGGCTTAATTGGTAGTTTATAAGTCAATGAGGGTTCCCTCATCTAGTCAACCGGTTTTCAGATTAAAGTGTTGGGGAGTTGAGTTCTAGCCGCCCATGGGCTTATGACGAGTTTAGGGTCGTTACCCTAACATTGGTTAGATAGAACCGACTCATGAAATTGACGTTCTTCCTCTGAAAAAAATCTCCATCTTAGTAACTCTTTGCCGAGAATCAGATGTTTCTAAAAATCTAAAACATAAAATGGAAATAGAAGAAAGAAGAATATGCAGCAGGTTATTAAGAAAAAACAAAAACAAATTTCTATTGAATGTGGGTGTGTGAGAAATTTTCTTACGGAAAATGGGTGCACCCATGAAATTTTACGCTTGTGCGTTTAAACGTGAAAAAAATCTGAAAAATGGGCCTGACAGTAATTCTCACATTTGGGGATCATTTTCGGACTTTTTATGAGATTAATTACTACTAACGTTTGGGACAATTAAAAAAGACGGCCAGTGGTTATTGTTGGGATATATATTTTAAAATAATTCATTTGTATATTTTTATCAATAATTAGAGCTTCACTACACCAAAATAGCCTTTTGTGCCATTTATAAATGTTGCGCATAATTTGTGCAACTGTAATAAGTGTTGGCATAACGGCGTTGCGCATTAGAGTGCAACACAAGTTATCTGATGCAGAAATTATATTGAGAAGCGCTTATAAACGTTGTACAATTGTTGGTGCAACATTCTTATTTGTGCAACGTATATTTTAATTTGTGTTACAGTTGTTATTAATAGAATAACACTTTCCCATTTTGATTTTATGTCAACGTTTGATTTGTTTGGTTGTAGTTATATCCGTTGCTCATTTTGGATAATTTGTGCAACGAATATTTTTCCTACGTTTATATCCGTTGCAAAATAATTTTCAAGTCAAAAAAAAGTTTTCGCCGGTTGTAATTCCGACAGATTTCTGCACATGAATATAAATTGATCCTGCACCTGCATATACCATCATAGATGAACTAGAAGACCTAATTTAGCATTCGACGGGATTCTCAATATCATTACAATCGATCAATAAAAATTATTTATCATCACAATTATTCAAGAACAATTCATGTATTTCAGTATGTAATACTTATCAGAATTGAGCAAGCCGAATGTAATTTGAGGCAATTAATAAATTACAAAAATCATTCACTAAAGGTTGATTCAATGCTAAAACATACTCTTTAAAGAGATCATGGCAAAATTTTAGCATAGCATCCTTTGAGATCTGCATGACTCTAATTGATCTTAAATCCCAGTTTGATAGATGCCCCTAGTTCCTCCAGGCCTTTAATCAAATCAGTTATTACTTTAGTGCCGCTGAAACTTCCAGAAAAATACGGCAAGCATTACTGAATCTAAAACAATCTAAAGCAGATTGAGTCATATCAAAAAGTACCAAGTATGGACATCAAAAACCAAATCAAATCTTAAAGTGAACAGAGAGGATGAGACATCAAAAGGTTTAATTTTGCAAACTCAATTGAGGATCCCTGCTTCAAAATTAAATTCCTACCTAATTGAAAGACCTAAATCCAACCCTAGCGGAAAGAGCACCAGAATTCATGACTTGTTGGTGATAAGTTATCGCTACCTTCTTTACATTTTTTTTTTAAATAACTACAAGATTTTTATTATTAAAAATTTATTTACAAGAAACTAGTTGGAATCCTAGCAACAAGTTGGGCTCCAACACCTTTTCAATAGCTATACCTATTCTAACGAAAAGAAAATTACCAACTTTTACATTTGCATCATGCCTAGCTATGAAGTTCTTCAACCTTTTTAAAAACTCGATAGTTTCAATACCAAGTTATCCCAAGGTAGTAAAGGATAGGTACCAAAACTATAACCATTAGTATTACATACTTCAATATATTTAACCCGTTTGCGCTCAATAGCTTTAGCCAAGGCAAGGCCCGGTGTAAAGGCTTGCACACCACCTCTAGCAAAGGGAGAGACCCCGGTCACATCAATACAAATATCACAACCCTCTTCCCAATTATAAACCAAGATATCTGCCAAATGGAGAAAATATATATTAATATGGAGAAAGAATACATCATAGATAGGCAAAATGGAGGATTTATGTCCAACCATTCACCCGATACATTGAATCTTCTACTATATTTAGCCGCTTTATCGGCCCATCCATTATAATTCCAACTGACAAACTCTAATTGAACAAAACTAAATTTGCTTAATATAAAAAGACAATCCTCCAAAATAGAGTTGTTAGACCATCTAATCTAATTCATATTATATTATTATTCATAAAGGAAATAGCATTTTTAGCAATACTTCTGAAGAAGATTTTTTCATAGCCTCTTTCTTTAACCCACTTCGCAACTTCAAGTAAGGTTGAGCATTCCGCCTCTTCAGAATTCATAGATTGCCTGGCGATTGTCCTGCATCCTTTGCATTCACCTGGTTTATTAAAAATGACAATTCCAACACCATATTTATCATTTATCTCATTGAAAATGTTCCTCTTTGCTTCTTCTTAACACCCACTATCGGCTACTATCATAACTGAAAAATTTAACATGTTTCCACCTGTTGAGTGCTAGTCCTTGGTATGTTTTTTTGGATAACTTCCAGAGATTTGGTTTTCACTAATTCCATACCATCACTTGAAGAGTCCATATATCTTCATTACTATTTCCAATGACATTAGAAACTTCAATAACATGAGTAACACTGGAGGAACACTAGACTCTGGAACTTCCTCAAATATCTCTATACCAATAGGTTCAGAGTCAGAGTCAAGCACATTACAAGTATTCAAAACTTCTGTAGTCTTTATTGTCCTATCTCATTATTCTTTTCTATCTTTTTTCTTCTTTGGATTTTCCCACTTTCTATCAGATGGAATAGGAACCCTCTCCGGGATACCATTTCCTTCAGCATTTTCGATGACTGTTGTTGCAATAATGATCTCCATCTGTCCTGTTTGTTCTCCATCTCTAGGACCCCTACCAATTTTCATTAACATAAGTATTATTGAACCACAATGCATGTTGTGGATATTAAGAATTGGAATGTTCAAGTTACGAACACAAACGTTTGTTATCTCTGTATGTTTGAGGTTTTATCCTCTTTTGTGAAAAAAGAAACCACAATGCATGCTCTTATTTCGCATAATAACGACGCAAACTATGATCAGTTTCTTCATTCATTGCATAATATAAATGCTAAAGCTTCAAATGATTGCAAAAGGTGATTAGGAAAACTGATTGGACTATTAACACATGCATTTTTTCAGGCTTTAGTCTTTCCACTTTAATTTGTAGTTGGGATGATGTAACCAACACATCCGTGTAATCTTTTGTTTCTAAGCCACTTTTATGGTAACTAAGGAACTTTACTAATCTATTTTGCCCTTTGTCAAAAAAAAATGCATAGATTAAACATTTACATTCATTTTCTCCGATACATACGTAAATACTCTCTTTTTGGTTGTTGATTTGCACGTAAAAGACTACTTACCGCTACAAAATGATAACTACAAAAACATTGGTGTCATGGAATGCTGTAAATACTCTCTTTAAACTTGAGTTTCCGTTCTTAGACTCGGAGTATTCATTAACAAATTGGCTCCAACCGGACGAATGAGAACCCATAAATTTTGCCAATAGCAATAATTATACACGTTTTATAAGCATATAAACATTAATAAACCACAACACATAACAAATATAGAGACAACTATATAAGCAGATAAGTGTTACAAGAACAACAGAATGATGATTAACAAACTACGAACATTATTGCCGCTGAATTTCAGATTCAAACATAACATGAATAAACATGATGATAAACTACGGACATCATAATTCCACTGAAATTCATATTTACACAAAACGCACAACTACAACATAATATAAACCAAATAAATAACATGTCAATAAGCAGAAAAATAACATCTTAAACTCAAAAACAAGATATCGTATCATCGCAAATCACCTTTGGGAAGAAATTACGACAAACAATGAGTGTTGATAAGCTTAAGACTAAATTTTCATATGATACTCGATTCGCATAGATTTCATGAACACAAAACACCTTCGGGAAAGATTCATGTTTATAATTTCTGAATGAATCAAACAAACCGTCGCAATCACATACTTCTTATTAAAACACTTCCACGTACTCCCAAAACAATGACTTGGCAACAATTAATCGAGTTATGAAAGCAACAAATTGTACAAGTTGCAATTTCTTAAAACAAAAAAATTCAGACCTTATACTTGAACAGAAAACACTGTTTTGAGAAGTCCAAATCCATCACGGATGTGAACAAACCTTGATTGTGATACACGGATCTTCTTCGTACAACTGCTCCAATACTTGTTATACTGATATTACAACCCCGCGACATCAAGTATGAAGTAGCGAACCACCGCATATGAGAACAAATACGACCTTAGAAGGAAAAAAAATCCAAAACATCAACCTTACAATTACCCTAGTTGCTGAATATGTGATCACTTAGTGAAATAGAAGTCGAATGTTGGAATTTCAGCTCCTTAACCTTTATGCTTTACCAGTACTAAACATCATATAAGATGACTACATGTTGAAATTAGACTTGAAACTAGTATTAGCATACTCAACAACTTACTGAAAACATCACCACATACAGTCATGACACTACGTATGGTTCATAGTAGAACAAGTTGAGGACAAGGAAATAAAAACACTAAAGACACTATACATTTCATGACTTATTATCAACTTCTCTTTGTATGTTTGAGGTTTTCATTCTCAGATTACAAGTTGGTATTTTCATTCTCAGTTCGGTTTGTCTTTTTTCACCACTTGATCATCACTTAATTTGAATAAACGATACTACAACAAATCTTCCAATTTTCATTTACACTTCGGATCATCTTCATCCAATTAATTTCTAAACCTATGGATGGATGGAATAAAAACATATTCTTCCCCTATCAACATTTTAAAGTTGGATTTCTACCTTGGTATATATATTGTGATTGATGAAATGAATTGGTGCCCCATTCAAACTTCCTCGCAATACCCATGTTTTTAATTAAAATCTATGGGATCTCAACTTCCAGTAGGTCTTCGATACCTTTCCTGCTGCTATCCTTTTCCATGCACATAGCCTCCCCTACCAGTTTTCATTAACATAAGTATCATTTAACCACAATGCATGATATGGATATTATTATATATTTTTTCGATGAAAAAGTTATATTTAAAAGAAAAATCATTTACAAAGTACAAAAGAAATTATTCACTCATAAGGTCTTCCCAATTCCTCCAAACGAGACTAGAGGTAACAAATTTGAAAGTTTTTGTGTCGCATGACCATAAGACTTTAAGTTGTTTTATAAGATCAATAGTCTCCGTAGTACTTTTCTGACGACCACCAAACACTCTCCCATTTTTCTCTTTCCACAAAGTTCAACAAATAGCATAATGGATAATCTTCCACACCTCTATACCTCTTCCAGTCGGTAAATTCGTCAACCATATTTCAAACAAAAGAAACGGAGTTCTCGGCATAGGCCAAGATATCTTGAAAGCCTTAATAAAATAATCCCATATTTCGAGAGAGTAAGAACAATGCATAAGTATATGATCGGGTGTCTCCTTTTTGTCATTCAAAAAAAAAAACACAAATCGCTTTCAATGACTATGCCACGTTTAGCTAACATGTCTCTAGTCGAAAGTGAATCACAGAAACTAGTCCAAAAAATGAAACTAACCTTTTTAGGGATATATGTTTCCCAAAGGTGTTTGTCGAAACTATAAGTATCATAATTACCTGACAAAACTTCATAACACTTTTGTGCACTGAAATCCTCCGTAGTAACTAATTCATCCTCTCTTTCACCAACACTTGGTATAGGAGAGACATTGTAACTACTGGAAATCCAGTAGTACACCCAAAAGGAAGATAACCAAGATCTAGGACATGTTAAGCAGTATAAACTAGAAAGTCTTTATTTATGAATCAACCAAGGAAACAAAATACAAGTTCTTGAATACAGGGAACCCTAATCTCACTCTCTAAGCTAAGATCTTCCCTCCCTCCAAAATCCGATCCCATATACATTGCCCAAGGACCTTTATTTATAGGCCAACTAACCCTAATGGGGCATAGCTCATTTTACTTCGTCATGTTCTCCCGGAGGTTCTTTATACTTCGCCTAGACCTTTTTCCATAAAGTTTTTCCCATTCTTTCTCTACCTTCACATGGGCTTTTCGGGACATCTGTCTCTTTTCTTGCTCCATAATTTATCTACTTCGCGGCTTGTCTTTTGAACCAAGTTACCGTACTTCGCCCTTTCAGTTTCGTCGTTGATATCTTAGATTCTTCGGGTGAGTCTCCTCACTTCTATACGCATCCCCTTTGTACTTCGCAGGACTAATCAGTGACGAAGTAACTCTGACATTCGAATTGACAAGTCCCTGACTGGGATCTTTGAGTGAGATCTCTAGCCATACTTCTTCCCTTTATGTGTGACACGTGGCGAGCCTATTTCGTGTACCTACAGACATCACGTATAAGAAAAGCCCATTCCAGCTTCTCGTTCACATTCAAAGCCCTCCCGAACTTACAGGTCCAGTTGTTATTAACAATCATATCAGCAATAGTTGCGCCCTTCATGATATGGATATTGAAAATCGGAATGTTCAAGTTACGAACACAAACGACTTCATCAGAAGAAGACGTTTGTTATCTCTGTATGTTTGAGCTTTTATCGTCTTGCATGAGGGAAAAAAACCCACAATGCATGCGCTTATTTCGCATAATAACGGCACAAACTATGATCATTTCCTCATTTATTGCATAATAACAATCCTAAAGCTTGGAATAATTTCAAAAGTTTATTAGCAAAGCTGCATAAGATTGAACATTTACATTCATTTTTTCCCATACATACGGAAAGACTACTTACTGCTACGAAATGACAACTACAAAAAAAATTGTGCCATGGAATGCTTATGCTCCTATAATGTAATGCTCATTTAAACTCGAGTTTCCGTTCTTAGACTCGGAGTATTCATTAAAAATTTGGCTCCAACGAGAACCCCATAAATTTTGCCAATAGCAATAATTATACACGTTTTGGAACCATGATTGAATATTCACTGCCACATCTGCGCAGTCAATGTAAATCTACAAAGTTTCAGGGTGATAAATGCTGTATTCAAAAACATAATCTTAATGTTGGGAAATAGGAAGAATATCTTCTTACCAACAAAACCATTATTTTCCGATCACTTTTGAACTGTCACTAAAACCAAATATTTAATGTTTCTTTCCTTTTAGCCCCCAATTAAAACATTCAAATAATAAGCATCTAGTATAGTACTCCCTTTAAATACACCCATCAGTTTCTTTGTACTTCATAATCAAAAATTCTTGCAAAAATACGGAAACCCTAGCTTTGTTATAAGCATCTCAGATTTGCACTATGCCGGATAACATGTATACTACTCCCTACCAGCCTTCAACGAATCAATCTGTAAGTAATTATTCATCACTAAAAATTTTTAGTCATTTTTGCATGGTATGAATCACTTATTTGTTGAAACTAAATCCTTGCTTTTTTCGCAGTATTCCAGGCCGAGATTGAATCCAGATCCCGGCCATGACATCCCAACAATGAGGGATAATCAATTTAATCCCCTCGTGAGAGATCTGACTCCTGTCCAATCAAGTCTACCTCCTTTCCCAGCGGCATCTCTTTCTCATGGGGAGGTGCTTCGGCAGATCCACCTAAACAGTCCTGTTCCCCAGCCGTCATCAAGTAATTTAGAGGTCAGACGTTCTTCGTCTAGCAACACCAGAGATGCTCTTTTAAGTCATTCAAAACTTAGGCGTTCTTCGTCTGACAATGCATCCTTGAAGCGCGATCTTGATTCAGCGTTCGGGGGTGGTTCTTCTCTTGGACCATCCGTGGAAAGGGCGATGGGTCCACAAAATGGCTGGTTTCCTGAAATTCCCAAGGATGATCGGCGTCGCTTTCTCTTGCAACAGTCAAGTGAAGATTTTGAGCATCAGTGCCGAATGGTAACTATCCTCTTGACAAAACTGTTTCAGATGTTTTCCTTGCTTTCTGCATCCGTAGCCTAATAGTCTATTTTTTATACTGCAGCATGCTCTCCGTGCCAAGTGGTCATACGATGCCATGATTGATAACGAAAATTGGGCCACAAAAGCAGAGGAAGAAGCATATATTCTCCGCTGCCAGTTAGGGGAACTCCAAGCGATTTTAGATGAGGAAAGGATATCGAAAGATCAAGTCCAAGCCTCTCTTAAGGAGCAAAGGAAATTGAGGAAAGAAGCTGCTCAAAGGGTCAAACAGGTCTGCTGCGAATTCGGTGCAGTCCAAGCGACTCTAGATGAGGAAAGGCGGACGAAAGAGAAATTCCAAGCCTCTCTAGAGGAGGAAAGGAAATTAAGGATGGAAGCTGATCAAAGGGTCAAAGAGTTAGAAGAGGCACTTGTTGCTGCTGACCAAAAGAGAGTGCAGGGGCAAGGGCATCCCGGCATGGAACCTTCGGTGAAGGTTACGGGTTTGGAAGCCAATGTTGATGAGTCCCAGAAGAATCTGCATTTGATTTTGGAACCTGCTGCTGTGGAGAGAGAGCGAGAACAGGAGGAAGGGCCTGATGCAGAGGAAGCTTTGGTGAAGGTTAGTACGGGATTGAATGCCAATATTGATGAGCACCAGGAAAATTTGCCTTTGCTTGGGGATCGGCTTCTGGAACCTGCTGCTGTGGAGCAAGAGCCAGAATAGGAGCAAGCGCGTGCTCGAATGGAACCTTCTGAGAATGTTAAGTTGTGCTTGGGAGCCAATGTTGATCAGTTTTGGACCGTTCATGACATTACAGCTAATGCTTGGGACAAACCAAATGAATAGTTATTATGTAGTAAAGGATGGTTAGTGGTTTTACTCATGTGATGTCCATGTATTTTCATACAAGTTTGTGATAGCAACCAGAATAGCAAATGAAAGAAATTGGACTAAAGTTATATTTGAGACAGACTCGGAAAATCTCATGCACTTCATTAAAACTCCGAAGGAAGCTCCATGGTATATCTCTGAAATGATTGAAGAAATCATCCATCGAATGCGTCAAATCCCATGTTGTGATATTCAACATAATTATAGAGAAGGAAACCAAGCAGCAGATGGACTAGCAAACTTTGCAGCCGACGGCAGCCAAGCGGGAAACCTCTCAACATCAATATGGGACCAGACAAATCCGGCGTTTCTTAATCAAATTCTTTTGAGCGACTCTACGGGAATCACATTCCCACGTGTAATAACAATTTAGTTGGCTTTTTATTATATGCATGCTTCAAAAAAAAAAAATGTAACCACAGTATCAGTTGAAAAATATATAAATATGGAGTATAATTTTAGATGAATGTAAACAAGAACATGTTAGGATTTGGTATTGTTATAGAATGGAGGAGACGGTAGAGGTGAAATATCTGCCGCTTCTTTCATATCTATTCTTGATTTTGCCTAACCATGCTAAATATGCGAGGGTGTTCATGATTTGGATTCCCATACTTTTGATACGGTTATATCTACATCTTCTTCTAATGATGCTGGTGTTGCCACCCTCTCCAATGTGTCGACAGAGATGCCTCCTCCATGAGTTCTGTCGACTATCATTACTCAGAAGCAGATGAAGATGTCGAAGAAAGAATTAGAAATAGTATCAACAACTGATGTGGTTGAGAAGTACTCTTCCAACCTATCTCTGACTCGGAGAGGAAAGATCTTGTCGGACATAAAATTGTTGACTCTTGCATTCATGTCGCTAAATAACTTACATGTTTGTTTTGTTGATGTTGTTTCTACAATGTATGATTTGTTATAGTCATAAGTAGAAATATATACTTTTGTGTAAGTTAAGGATGAGAATCTATGTAAGCCAAGCATGGAAAACTGTGTAGTTTCTACAATAAAAGAAATTATATAAGTTAGATAAGTTATCATTTATATTCTGAAAAACAACTTTAAAACAATTTATAAATAAAAATTGTTTACTTGATTCATTCGAATGATTTCAGAATTGATGAAAGTGATATGCACAATACTCTTTGTTTTGTATGCAGAAGTGATTTTTTGAATTTTTATTCTAACTTATAGGATGAAAATGAAATTGAGAACATGCTTAGTTTGCTATTTGACATGAAAGACTAGGGTGAAGATGGTGTATATTTTTGAAACGAATCTTTTCTTTCTTTGGATCAATTTTCATCTCAATGAAAATAGAATTTTTAAAAGAGACAAAAATATATATAGTCTGACTGTAAACAAGTTTTCACTCATTTGGTTTAGTGCTAATGCTTTTGAGATTGTGTGTGATTTCACTAGACATGAGTATGGTAGCTCAGTATGCTTCTTTGCTACGTGATTGACTATATATATATATATATATATATATATATATATATAAGTATTTTTTGTAGTGGGGGTGTATTATATTGCTTCCATAGTGGGGGTTTTATATTCAGATTTACCAATCCTAGTATGAAAAATTGGTAAAATATTGAGAAGGTTATGAGGTATTTCAAACACATCTTACGCCTAGAAATACACTATCTAAATGGTTACCGCAATCCTTTAAGGATATTGCGAAGCTGATTAGACATCCTTTCAGTTGAATCCTTTAAGGGATGGAGCAATTCGATCCTTTAATAGACAGAGGAACAAACATATTAATCCAATGTATAGTACCGCGGCTATTGCATGAATTGAGAATGTAACGACAACTATAAGAGATTATTTATGAGAATATGGATTATATAGTGTCTGAAACGAGTTTCCATTAGTCCTTTGACGAAAGGATTGATAAGAAGATGTGAATACATCTTATGGGATGAGGTTGATGCCCATTGATATTATGTCATTTATGATGGATACCCAACCTAGAAATAGGTTCAAAGGGACTAGACAAAGTCATTGATGATATGGAGATTCGAGAATCATGCTTTTGAAGAATTCATCCCACGACATGACATCCTGAAACGAGTAAAGGTTGAGTTTAGTTTTTTATTTTAAAATTTTAAAATCTTAATGATGTTTATATCTCTATTTCGAGTGGGGTACTTTCAGGAGTACTCTTGATGAACTCACCTATATGAATGTGAAAGTGTGTCCGCTTTCTATGAGAATATGGGCAGTTCTCTAGATCATTCATTAAATTGGGATACAAGCGCAGGGCCGTAATGTGTTGGCTTTAGATTTTACAATAGTATAGTCGTGTGTGTTAAGTAATCTTTTTATCTCCTAGAGTTCAAGACTTATGTTCACTCTATGGTCAGATTTTAAGAGAGCTTATTACCACTACGTAAAGGTTCAAGTCGCCAGACACCTTTGCTTATGCACAACTCTGTACGTTCTTGCTCAATGTTTTAAAAATATAAGTGGGGGATTGTTGGGAATATATATTTAAAACATAAATTTATTTCCCAATAATTAAAAAGAAAGTTTTTAATAGCATTTAAGTTTCTTAAATGAAAAAATTAATTTTGTTAACATTAATTTTGACCGTTACATATTTCTGGTTTTTAATGGTGTTAACTCCACCATAATAACATTTTCAGTAACATTTTAAATGTTTTGAAACTCTTGACTATAAATCAGAATTTTGGTTGGAAAAACAAAAAAAAATGAGATATGAATGTTCTTTAATGTTTTAGTTTTTGATGAAAAAGAATGAGAAGAGTTTTAGAAGCCTTTTAATAATGGAGAGTTTTCTTTTATGTTCTTGAGCTTTAAAGAAAAATGAATTTGTGTGAGAAAGAAAAAATCAAGTGTGTGATCATCCTTGATTTTTCTAAAAAGTGTTTCTGAGCAAGAATGAAGTGTAGAAGTTTCACATCCTCTCATCGTGCAAGAGTGATTGTGTAACAGATTGAACTCGGCTGTTTTATCCTGGGGACGATGCGACATTGAAGAACTGCTTTCACAATCTTGGGCAGAGCCGCAAAACGTCTTAAAGAAAGCGACCTAGTCCGCGACTCAGCCATAACAATGTTTGTTTTTTGGTGATTATTTTGCAGGCATAATTCAGCAATTGTTCCAACAAGATCTCTACCCTCAACCTGATAACACAACAAATCATGCCACTATTAAACATTCCTCGATGCAAGTCTAGGGATCTAAATATAAACAACACGATGAGAATGGATGAGGTGAATCGACATGTCATAATATACCCAGTACCATTGCATAGTCCACTTATAGGAGCTAGATTACGTAACAACATAATTGGACAACCGACTTTGAGCTCTAATTTGAAAGGCGGTAATCCTGGCGGATTTTATTGGTTTAATGTTTCACTTGTATAGGTAGTACCTGTTGATGATTCACCAGCAACCTGCTCTTGTTTGTCTGCTGCAAGAAAGGTGTGAGATTGACCTTTGTACATCTCCAACACAATTTTATTTATTTCGAAACCTCGTCATTCCTAGGAGACAATATTGTTCTCTCAGTCATATATTCTGCAGTGGGCTTGCTCATTTCTTCAATTCCCGGATATATCTTTGAAATCAACTCATGTAGACCGACACATTTTGACATAGAAGATGGTAAGTTAACTTTTGGCTCTGGATTTTCCCCCACCTGCAAAATGACATGAGTATGTCGGAGGAGTTAATATCGCAAACCACAATTCAGAAACACTACTAATAGAAACACTTAGGGTATATAATCAACTGTGAAATTTGAAGCATGATTTAAATGTCAGAAACTTGAAGCATCTGATCATCTAGCCTTGGTTTGTAAGTCTAGTGCATGCATCAACGAAACCGCTAATCGATGTGCAAAATACTGGATTATCTTCCTGAAGTGTATTAGTATTCTCCACCTACTAGAAATTAGAGGATGTTCACTCAAATGCTTCTATAAAGCTTGGTTGCAGGTGGATCATTATTGATTCCGTAGTCTTTCAAGTAAACAAAACTCCGTAACATACTATTTTTCCTTAGCCTGGTCCAAATCTTCCTCCCTTAAACAAAACTCTTGGCTTACTACATTACAACTGATTGTAAACAGAACGACTGTTAGAATAAAAGGTAATTTTATCATGCTTGAGATTATAACTTTGCATATTCCCCTAAGAGATGGTACAGTCGTCAAACGAAATCCTCTCAAAGGATAAGAACATGTGACATACATTTGAGTTGTTGTTCTTTACATTACAGATTTCCCTAAACAATATGAAAGAATGCACCAATTGTGGTGTTATTTGGACAGGCACTCTTTTATTCCTAAGGATAATGATGGGAAGAAACTCTATTTTGTCTCCTGCAGGTTTCAAAGACATATTCCTAATTAAGAAACATATATTAGGACCATGCTACATAGTGAACTACGTTTCAAATATTAGAATACATACCTGAAGTAAGTACTCCGCGAATGCAATGCTATCGGGATCTTGACTCTCAAGCCGCATGTTTTGTGTGAGCTTAAGCACATTCACGTCTCTCCACAAAACAGATCTTCTAATCGAAGCGTCTATGATTTGTTCTCTACGACCATTTTGTACTACTGGCAAAGTTTGCTTAAAATCTCCTCCAAGCACGACGGTGATCCCTCCGAATGGTTCATCACTTGATCTCACATATCTTAGAGTACGATCTACCACTTCAATACAAAATCAGTGTTGCATTTCCACCTCATCCCATATTATCAACTTAGTAGCTCGAAACAATTTCGCCTCGATCGAATCGAAATCGGCATTACACTTGGAATCAAATTGTGGTTGATAGGTAGAATGTGTTGTCCTTCCACCAGTTAGAAGCAATGCAGAGAAGCCGTAAGAAGAGACTATTAAAACAACATCACCCTTGCTTCTACGTGTTGCTGCCAATGTGTTGTATACGAAAGTCTTCCCCATCCCAGCACTACCATTTAAGAAGAAAGTTCTACCAAGATTATTCACTACGGAATCAGAATTGTTTCAAAGCATTTCTTTGTTTCGTATTGAATTTATCCACATTCGAATCCACCATTGATTCTTGAATCTCAAACTGCAATTCTCTTTGCTCCCATAGTAATCGATTTCCAACAATTCGGCTCCAGTCACCGGTATGTTGGGGCATTCCAAGATCCTTCATTTCCTTCCCTTCCTCCTGAACTATTTTCTCCATAAGGTAAAGACCGTAATCAAGAACTCCGCTCCTCCGTTGGATTTTCAATTCCGTATTGTCTTTTGATCCTAAATGGTAAATCATCACATATATCTTTCCCATACCTCTCCATAGAACTTCTGGTCGTGTAGGACTGCACTTGGTTAGTATTATACCAAACAGTTGTCGCAGCTGATGCCCATTTTTTATTACGACAGATTCTTTCAAGCATCTATCACATTCTCTGTCATCTTCCAACAAATTTAGTGAAATACAGGCAGACTTGAAAGTTCAGTGGACCTCTTGAACACCAATCTTCATCGTAGTTCTCAGGTGCTTGAAGGACCTTGCACCCGCTACTACCGTAAGCAACAACCTCAGGTAATACAGTTTGCCACTGTTTGGGGTGACAAATTACATTCTCCCAGTTGCAAAGCCTTTCTTTCGAGGAGACCACTTCTTATCTGACAAAATGACATGATGCTCAGAACATGTTTATTTTCAGAAATATAATTCAAGTGGAGACTCAAAAACACGCAAATTAAGCACTCGTAATGATGATCATTTCATTAACAATTACCACAATCATGCTATAACAGTTCATCATTTCAGTAACTGATAGCAATGTAACTAAAGAAGGAAATGGATATGTAAATTGAAGACCATATCTTACCTGACCATACAAACTTCTGAGGGAAGTCTTGGTAGATATATGCCTCGCCTTCCTGGATGTAACCTGTATTTTCCAGGTAAACTAAAGTTGTGAAAGAAGAGAAACTGAACAGAGCTAATACGATGCAAGATATAGGCAATAGAGAAAACATGACGCAAAAATGAGGCAGAAAGACATAAGACGTGAAAATAAATTCATAGAATGATGTCAAATGGATCTGCTTAATGATGAAGAAAGTATAAAACTCCTATACACAAAGCCTGGACAATTTAATAAAGTTAATTTATCATCAAAAACATAACTACACAAAATCTGGTGATTACACAATAAAAATGTTGATCTCATGGAATGGGATAAAGAATAATACCCTTCGAACATGGCTAATAAATATGTTTATCTGGCACATGTACATGATTCCTACATCCCAATGTATTGAAGAGCTTAATAAAGGGACTTTCGAAAAGAAATCCACCCTATTAGGAATTGTCTTCCCGAGCAATGTAACATCTAACCACCAACCATATACCAAAGGCAAAAAAACATAAGTCGTGAAAATATGCGTTAGAAAGGCAAATTTGAAACTAACCTGTTGTAGTCAAAATACCCCCATCAGAGTGGTTACTACATTTTCTGCCTTGTTCTGAATTACTTCAACTGGATCAACCGGATCGTAAATAACTCGCTGCTTGCCCGGGAGATTACTGACGGTTTCCAAGCAATCTCCAAGCAGCCTCGGGTGCTCCAATATACCTTGCATTCAGATATTGGAGCTATGGCCAATGTGAACGGCCTACCTACCGGGCTAGTCTGTGGTGTGACTATCACGGTTTCTGAACCTCTTTAAATGTTATTGGGGTTTGGCCTCATAGGAAGATCTAAGTGGCGAGTCCCATGGAAGATTCTACATCTTCTCGAAGAATTTTACCGGGCATTTGAGGAAGCCGTGTTCCAAGAGGAAATCAGATACAGAAACAAGGTGGGAGTGGGATACATCTCCGAATCCTTTTAACATCAGAGTTTGATGTAAGTTTGCTTAGGACGGTTTCCTCTCCCCTATAAATATAGAGCACCATATGCCCATATCGAAAAAACGCAGTGGCGCGGACGAGAATCGACGGAGAATCGTTCGTGAATTTTATTTTTCGGTGTTTCGATAGTTTGCTTTTGACGGGACATATTTTCGTGATAATGGACAGGAATTCAGAAGAATTTGAATCCATGGGGATCCTCGGCATCTACAGAGAAGCTTACAAGGTCACACTGTCACAGAAAAGATCTTTTCACTGATAGCGCTCGCTCTACTCCTTCCTTTAGCTTTGATTTTCCTAGCTCAAACCGGAATTCCTGTACCACCTGCCAACGAGACTCAATTCAATCCACCGGTCACCGTAGTAGTAGATGAATACCAAACAGGAAATTTCGAGAAAGAATACCTAACAGGATATTACGAGTATGGATACAACTTCCAAGCAAAATTTTCTTCGGAAACGATAACTCCCTATGCATTAAAAGCCATCTGCTGGCTCTTAATATCGATTCTGGCCGTGCCATCAGCTTCTGCTGTCGTTTACACGGTAGCTTGTATATATTCTTCCAGAGATATCACTTTCAAAAAAGCTATGAGTGTAGTGCCAAAAGTATGGAAAAGGCTTGCGATGACTTTCTTGTGGAACTTGTTGATTCTGCTTGTGTACAACACCATTTTGTTGGGAATATTTTTTTTAGTTGTCACTAAGATACTTCCGGTTCCGGCCGAGCCGAAAGCAATCACCCTTCTCTCGGCGATAAACATTATATGTTTCATCACTTCTTACGTGATTGGTAATATGTACATCACCCTTATTTGGTTGTCATCTAGCATAACAACGATTTTGGAAGACATTAGTGGATCTAAAGCTGTGAAGAAGGGGAAGGACTTAATTAAGGGTAAGCTTTGTATGTCTCTGTTCAACTATCTTACCTTAGAATTCTGTTGTCAGAAGATACTGTCTGTCTTCTTCACCTCGGTGTTACATGGGGAAGGTATGGCTATGGTTGGTCGAGTGAGTTTGGGTATTGTTTGCTTACTATTGCTGGTAGTTTTGCTTCACTTTGGGCTGGTAATCCAAACCGTCATCTATTTAGTCTGCAAATCCTATCATAAAGAAAGCATCAGCCTTGCGGATCACTTGGATGGCTATCTCCCTGTTAGTTATACACCTCTTAGTAGCAATGAAAACGTTTAGCTCGAAGGAGAAGCTTCTCCTTGATTTTTTATCAACTTCAAATTCTTAATTATATATAATTAGCGTACAATTTATTTGGTGTAAATTTATTTAGTTTTCTCTCTAATGTGATTATCTAGTTTGTGATGATTAATAATAAAACTCAAGCGGATTAAATACTCCCTCAGTTTTTGAAAAAGAGATACTTTCGCTTGACAGTTCTGTTGTGTACTAAAAGCCTGGCCTTGCCGTCTTGTATACCTCTTGGTTGCGGCGGCCGGGTTGCTCCAATGTTCTCTTTTTTGGTTTTAAGCAAGATTAGCTTCGATCACGTTGGAAATTCGGAAAACAGTTGGCACGGAGTTTGGCAACAGCAAACCAACCGGAATCGGATGTGTATTGTCAAAAATTGATTGCCTAGTAAATATTTTATCTCACTTAAGTATTTTATCTTAAATTTGTTTGTGGTTCTTGACTCTGGAGCGGCTTTGAATTTCTCGCCAAATTTATTGAGTCGACTATCCATTATCCAATCCAACCCAAACCGAGATGCTAGATGACTTGGTTTTCACTTATAATCACAAGGCCGAAGACAGGAAAGAAGAAGATAAAAGCAGAACAGTTTGATAATAATAAAGTCAAGAGGTAAAAATTACGCCTCGAGTAAAATACAACGCTTATCTATAATGAAATTCTAAGTAGAAATCTATCCTATGCATGCTACTTCAAAATTTCTAGCGAAGCAAGTGACGGATGGCAGCAACAGCATCGCCTTTGTGTTCACGTAATGTTCTCTCTGCAACCTTCTTGTCAATCTCTAGCTCATTCGCAATGATGTCTATATCACCAGTATTTATCTTTACAGCAGCCAGTTCTTTCTCTCTCAATTTCCTAGCATTCAAATCAGCTTCTGAAGATGCAGCAGCAATTGACGCCACAGCCTCTTGGGCTCTAGATAAATTCAGTGTACGTTCTTGAGCAAGATCAGTGAGTTTGTCAAAGGCTTTATTCTGTTGTTGTAAATCCTTCGAGTCTTCTATGAGTTTGTCGATCCCTTCGTCTACCACCTCCATCTCTCTCTAAGCTAAAGACTACTTTGTATACTCACGGTTTCAATGTCGTTATATAGGCTCCATACTTGTGTCTCCTATGCAACATAGGAAATTGCTCAAATAAGGAAACTACTCCGACAAAGGCACAAAGACTACTTTGTACATACTTCTTTTTTCCGAATCCAAGTAAACTTTGTACACTTCCTTCCCGACTTCCTTTCCCGAAATTGTCAGGGAACCACGTTAGAGATATTTTTACACCACTTTCTGTTTCAGCACCGTGGCCTATTTCCAGAATAGCCTAAAACTCTTACATACCTATGCCTATAATAATTCATAACCAGCTTTGGCCACTTCTAATACACATGTTCACGGGACAAACACTAGCGCACTGCACACTGAGGGCCTGATTATACCGCCGACCCAAAAACAATGTAGGATTCCAAGTTATTTTTCGGAGTAAAATGCCGACCTTAATGTTACATATATCTGTACAATTGAAACAGAAAATGCATGGCCATATAGCTTAAAATAAATAACGATCACAAGTAGTGTGTATCCAAAGAAGAAAAAAAAACACAGTACTGCTCTAGCTCTTGCAAGTTTCTAAACCACCAGTCAGCTTAAGGAGTAACACGTTCTGAGCATAAACTTTGGACCCTTTGCACTCTTGACTTTTGAGTAAACCCTGGATCAACTAACCACACCACGTGAAGTACAGACCAAGCCATTAAAACTGGCAAAACCCTCCTGTTTTCCCCATGGTAATTGGAACGAGGGGAACCTGAAATGTTGGAAGCCAAGCAGTCACAAGAATCACTACAACAAAAACATAGATGGACCATTCTTAAAAAGTGTGATCTAAATGCTGGATGCTTGTGATCTTTGCCAGTATAATCTAAAGGGTGATCTATAGATAACAACTCTCCATAAATGAAAAGTGTGATCCTACACTATGCAAAGAACATAAGGTTTTGAGAAGTTGAGATCTAAAGATAGGTTTTTAAAAGACAAAGTTTTTAAAGTTGTGATCTTTCCAGTGAGTTTTCAACCCATATTTACCCTATACAAATAGTAACCCAAAGTGTGATCACACATCATTTCTGCACCTGTAAGTCATTTGTCCGAATGAAATTCATTTAATGTCTGACCCAAATACATTCAATGTCTGACCGAACCAAATACATTTACTGTCAACCAAATTCATTTCAAAACCACCTGTAAAAATTACACATTTCTACTGTAAACTGCAAATGCATTTCTACTGTAAGAATTACACATTTCTACTGTAAACTGCAAATGCAATTTTAAGTTGGAAATCTCAATCATCCAAAAGAACAGGAAAGGAAACTTCGTCCACGTGCTATCCACTCCAACTTATCTGAAACTTCCTCCGCCTGTTAAGAAAAAACAAATGCATTGGTTCAAAGACCTGGCAATAGAATTTGATCTAAGAAGAATATCACAACTCTTATTTCTCTACTGCTGGTGAGCTAGTGCCTGTGCTAGTGCCTTTGATTCATATGCATTGGCTGGAAAAAACAAATGCATTGGTTTCCAGTTTTCTCATCTAAGAGGCTGAGACAAATAATCAATTGGGTATCAACGAGTTTTCTCAGCTAAGAGCTGACAATCCATAATCTTAAACAAACATTATTAGTTACTACCATTCTTCTTTGTTACCTTGCGAGGTCATGGGGTGATGTAATAACATTGTAATGCAGCTATCAAAAGGGATTCTATGTACCTTTAACCCTTCATGAGCTTTTTGACCTTCTTTCCCTTTATCACCAGCTTTTTAGGCCATGCAACGTGATATCTCTTGGCATCTCCTACAAGGAATATTTCCTCTTCGCCTTTAAGAGGAATGGGAAGACGAAAGCTTGGCTTTAATGCCTCTTCTACAAGTACACGCACATTTCCTTTACCAATAGGAACGTTGTGTAACATATCACAGCTCTTTGAACGGAAGACCTTTCCTTTAGCCACAGCAATAGATAATCCTGAAGTTTCCAGGCACATTATACAAGATTTTCCCTGTATTCAGAAAACGGATCAACTGCTCAGAATACATATAGATGCAAACAAAAGAACGTCGAATAGGTAAATGTATACGGTCATCGTAAATAACTATTCATGGTGTTTAGATAATTCCTTATGGTCTCATACGCTTTGAGTGCTTACATAGCTTATAACAGAAACGGCAAAGGTGGGCTCATAAATATTTATACTGTTCATATAACATACTAACCTTCCCAATTCCAATATTACGTTTCCTTTGGTTGATTTCATCATCGACATCCTTGTCTTCACTATCCTTGACCACTTTTGGTGAAGAACCAGCTGACGACTACGATAAAAAATCAAGAATAATGAACATTCTAAGAGATGCATAACCAAATCTAAAGCCAATATTATGTAAGGAGTTTATACTTTATCGAAGGTTTGTCATAGTGAATGGTTTTGATGAGAATATCGAGGCTTGGCTCCTCGTTAACATATCGCCAACAACATGATAAGAACACATTAAATAAAGAACTTAGTTAATTCATCATCTAAGCATAATTCAACCTACTGTTCCATATGCAACTTACTTGAATACCCATGAAGATGGCAAGTTGAGCTTCTAGGCGCGAAATCCTCTCACTTTCTGAGCTTGATTCTGTATTTGCATTGTGGCAACTTGGTGCAGTTCCACCCTGCATAATATGTATATCATTACGAGTTTGACTTGAAGATATGCAAACATATTACCACATGAAGTCATCAACAATATTACCATGAACCCACTCTCCAAAGTTACCTTTGTTTGCAGAACAAGAGCTAACTGTTCTTCTACACGAGCTAGTCTTTGCTTCGTTAGACAAAGTTCAGCTTCAACCCTCAATCTTGCCTCTCTTTCCTCCTGCATCTTTGGTCGCGCAGTATGGAAGTAAGATCCTCGTGAGACAAACTTTCCCATCCCTCTAACATTTCCAGACTGTTCAGCAGTCCCTAAAGCAAGTGTTAGGATATCATTGCTGCCACTTGTGACTAGGGAGCCTTCATTCACCTGTTCGGTCAACTTGTCCTACAGTTTAAGAGAGAAAACAATCCATATAAAAAAGATACCAACGAGGCAGTAAATGAATCGACATAAAGAATAGTACTTCATTGTTTTATCTTACAATTTTTTCGACTCTTTCCTTGGTTGCATCATGTGGAATGTTTCCGTTTTTATCTTCCCTAGCTTTCTTCCATAAGATGCTCCTATCCAATCCATCAGAAGAAAGCTCTCCTTTTTTTTTCTGCTAGCAACAAAGACACATCAGAAGAAAGCTCTTCTTTCTACAAAATTTAAGAAACCCAATCTTACATACCAATTGTTCCATAAGACCTGCATATCCTTTTCGGCTTAACCTATGAGGATATAAGTTTTTCTTCCGCCTTGTTGATGTGGATTTCACGGCGAACCTTTATGTATAACAGATGTGAGATTAGTCCGACAACTTCTTATATATTATACAAATTAAGGAAATATTTGAATATCATGTATACCTGGAAATTTTTACTCAATCTTATCTTCACAAACTCCTCCCAATGCCTTTTGTCAATAAATTTGTACATCGTGGGGTGGATTACCAAGGAGATCTTCCTGGTCTTTGAATGGCATAATGTACTTCCTTGTCAACCTGCTTTTGAAAGATCTCCACAAAGCCCCTACATTCTGGATCAAGTTTCTCTTGTTTTGGGGCTGTAGAACGAATTTCCCCTGAAATACACAACTAAACTAAGACACAAAAATCCCTAGTTCTTATAACAGATTGTAGCCAAAATATTCCAATTACCTCTAAGCAACACCAGATCTTATCTTTTAAACTCCTTGGAACCTTACTCCACTTTTCATGAATGATAGGAACCATGTGCCGTGCTAAGACTCCCATATAGCTGGACAGCTGAGCCGCGGCAAGTCCTACTAGCTGGCCAAGCTCGTTGTACTCAACCACCTTTTTCAATCCCCTGCTGCTTCTAAAAGCCTTGGATAAAGTTGTAGGGCCTCAACGAGCACTTTCCATCGTGGTATCAGCTATATAATTTAAAATGCAAAAAAAAGTCTTACGCAGTGATAAAACAACATTAAAATCGAAAGCAATTACAACACCTAGCATGCAAATAACTTACAATCCAAGGTTGTCTCCATGTCTTCTCCACTACCATCATGCATGACTGGTTCCTCAAACTCCATGCTTGATGTACTTTATTTAACACAAGCAAGTTAGTCACCGGTTCCTCAAAAACCAATGATATATATATGGATAACAAACATATACATATATGAGAAATTTGTTTAACTAATCGAGCAATCAGAAACACTAACAAGTAAAAGTAATAAATCTATTGTATTATATATTAAGCCCATGTTCCATCACAGTTTACACGCATAAAAGGTTCCTCCTCTCTAATATCAACATTAGGGAGGTCACTAACTCTAGCATCATCAGTGCCAAGACATGGATCTTCTTTACTGGGCATTGTTAATACCACTGAAAGTGTTGAATCAAGTTGGTCTTCGACATAAAAAACTTGCTTCGCTTGAGATGCTAAGATAAATGGATCACTTTTATGTCCTCTTCTACTAAGTTCAACAGATTTAAAGCCAAGGTCATCTGTTGAGATTCCATGTGCACTATCTACCCAATCACACTTGAACACCGGTATCCTCCTTGTATTGTAATCTAGTAACCATATTTCGTTGATGACACCGTAATAGGTAAATGGATCAAATACTGGATTTATATCTTTTGCGTTGCATACTTGCATCCCACTTGCAAAAATGCTTACTCCACTATTTTGATTGACCCGTTTATCATCAAGTTCCTTGGTATGATACCGATACCCATTAATATTGTATCCCGAATATTTATATACTTCTTGACATGGTCCATGTGCTATCCACTCCAACTTATTTGAAATGTTATTATTTGGTTCATTTAACTCATCCTCCACCTGTTAAGAAAAAACAAAGATGCTTATTTTCATGCTCACCTGCATTTCCAATGTATTTGAAATGTTTACTAATCTAGTATATGGTTTTCATTGAACCTTGGGAGGGGTGAACTTGGAAAAAGTCATAAGATAAGGGAAAAGAGATAAAGGTCAGGAGCTAACCTTTTCCTTTAACCAATTGATGAAAGTATCATTGTGTTTATCATGTAGCCATTTCGGACTTCTTGACTGGCGAGGATATTCATTCTTTAATGACAAGATGTGTCGTCTGCATAAAATAATCAACAAAAAATCATGTCAATTGTTCAGAAACACTGGATTTATCTGTATAAAATCAAATAACACGATGTTCATTGATAACGAAAGACTTACTCAGCATAAGGTTGAACCTCATCCGTATTTGCCAAGACAGTGCGATGTTCTTGTGCCCAAAGTTCATAATCAACTCTTACAGGAACACCACCAGGAAATGGTTTCCCCTCTGTGACCAAATTTCCAGTTAACGGAATACCAGTTGATTTTGTACCAGAAAACTTTTCAGCACAATGTTCAGTACCTTCATACGCAGTATAATTTTCTGCTATACAGCCTCCTGGACGATTCTTATTCCTTATGTTACTTTTCAAAAATTTGAGGAATCGCTCAAATGGATACATCCATCGAAAATAAACAGGTCCACATAATAAAACTTCTCTAACAAGATGTATTGTTAAGTGAATCATGACATCAAAAAAACGGTGGGAAGTATTTCTCCAAAAGGCAGAGTGTCTCCACTAGCTGTTTCTGCATATCATCCAACTTACTTACATCAACCTCTTTGCTACGAGTGCTTTGAAGAAAAGCAGAGTCGATTATGACGTATCTAACTTTCTTTGGTAAAACTGATCGGATTGCCACAGGCAGTAACTGCTGCATAAGTACGTGAAAATCATGGGACTTCAAACCTTGTAACTTCAGATCATCCATTGAGACACAATTTCTCAGAGATGAAGAATATCCAGAGGGAACCTTCAGCTGGGATAATGTTGTGCAAAACTTTATTTTCTCCTCTTTTGACAATTTGAAACAAGCAGGAGGAAGGTATGTTCCATTCTCTAGGTCCTGGGGCTGTAGTTCTTCCTTTATTCCCATATCCTTCAGGTCTAAACGAGAGTTTAAGCCATCCTTTGATTTACCAGCAACATCCAATATTGTTCCTATGATACTCTCGGAAACATTTTTCTCGATATGCATGACATCTAACATGTGTCGCACAAGAAGGAATTTCCAGTACTCCAATTCAAAGAAAATAGATTTCTTCTGAAATGCTTCCACATGTTGCTTAACTCTTGGAATATTTCTCTTGTCTAACTCTCTTCTTGCTGATCTCTTCCTTTTCCTGACTGTATCCACACTGTCTTCAACTTCATTCTTCTTTGACTTCTTCAGCTTACTCAGTTTCATACTCTTGTTTAACTCTCTTCCAGCTGATCTCTTCCTTTTCCTGATTGTATCCACACGGTCTTCAATTTGATTCTTCTTTGACTTCTTCCCAAATGTGGTTTGCATGTCACGAACCTTGTTAAGTATTTCTTCACCACTCAAGGGATTTGGTGCTTCCGAAAACTCCTGTTGACCATTAAATGCCTTCATTTGATGTCGAAATCGATGTTTAGAAGGTAAAAACCTCCTATGACAAAAGTATAGCAAACTTTTCTGTGTGTGTTTTAACCAATTTGAGTATGTCTTTTCACTGCAAACAGGACAAGCTTTATACCCTTTAGTGACACAACCACTTAAATCACCATAGGATGGGAAGTCATTGATGGTCCACAATAGCACAGCCCTCAGGATAAACTTCTGTTGCTTATACGAGTCATAAGCCTCGACACCGACTTCCCATAACCGTTTTAAATCTTCAATAAGGGGAGCTAGATAAACATCAATATCCTTTCCTGGATGGCCAGGTATCAACATCGTCAACATAATATACTTTTTCTTCATACACTGGGATGGTGGAAGGTTGTATATGGTCATCATAACTGGCCAACAACTATGCTTACCACTACCAAATGAGCTATGTGGATTGACTCCATCCGCTGACAACCCTAGCCGGAGATTCCTAGGTTCTTCCGCAAATTCTGGCCACTTATCATCCACTAGCTTCCAAGCTGGAGAGTCTGCAGGATGGCGTAACACACCACTATCCTTGATTCTTTCTTCGCAATGCCATACTAAGTCTTTAGCCCCTACAGATTTATACAACCTCTTGAATCTTGGTATCGGTGAGAAATACCACATTACTTTAGCTGGCACTCCCTTAGATCTTTTGTTTGGATGTTTATTGGGCATCCATCTTGATCTTTTGCATATAGGGCAAGCATTAAAATCCTTGTAATTCTTCCGATAAAGAATACAATCATTGGAACAAGCATGAATCTTCTCATATCCCATTCCCAAAGTATTAAGAGTCTTCTTTAGCACGATATGTAGATTTAGAAATTCGTTTCTTAATGCAGCAATGTATTCAGTATATCCAATAACTCCGAGAAGCCTTTATCGGATAACCCATTACCAGCTTTGAAGTTATATAGTTCTGCAATAGCTTCCAACTTAGACTTGGGACATCCTTCATACAACGGTATTTCAGCATCTTCTATTTCCTCTTGAAACTCGGTAGGATCACATGATATATCTTCCATTTCAACCTCTTCATCTTCAAGAAATTCTGCTTCCCCAACATCTTCATCATTTGAAGTATACCCTGCGTCTTCAACAGTTGGAATATTCCCAACATCTTCCCCATGCCAAACCCACTTAGAATATCCAGGATCAAATCCAGTATGAAATAAATGGGATCTTACTTCACCAATGGTCGACAGGGAACGTATCACAATCAAAACAAGGACATCTTATAAGAATATGTTTTTTCCTACGTTTATATGAATGCTTTCATTGTGTTTTTCTTCCATTCTAACTGCAAATCTAAGGAACCGCTCAACTCCGTTACTATATGCATCGGATGTCCTATCTTCTATTATCCAAGACTTATCCATTCTGCGAATGAACTTGATAATTAACCATAATTGAAAAAAAAAAGATAAACATATTTTGGTAGCCGATGGAAAACAAAGAGACTGAATAAGCCTAAGGAGAAGTACATGGCACACAATCGAAATCTTAGACACTATTGAACATAAACGAGAAATCTAAAACCTATCGTAGGATGAGTTGGTTTGGACTATGTAACAAATTTAGAGAATACAGGGTCTAGTTACTAGTTAATGAAGCAGGCGTTGTAACTAGTAAGATTCATAAACGAAAAGAGAAAAACAAAATAACAGAACAGCGTTGTAATATTTAGAAGAAGATTAGCGAACCAACCTTTCGCAGTTCCACAGCCCCGAGACCAACCTCTGTCACAGCCTTCCTAATATTGTTCTCCCACTGCTTCATAAACGAAATAAAAGGAAATCTCGTCAATCTCCACATACAATATGGACATACAAGGTAATACAATAGTATTCTACAAAGAGAGAATGTGTGTAAAATGCTGCAGAGCAGACTGGATAATGGATTCTAGTCAAACGATTTAAAGCTTGAAGAGAATGTAATATTTTAGCAGCTTCTAATCTTGATTAAAGAAATGAAAATTCATTAGTATATTATTTGCACTTTCTTCCACCACTTGGAAGAATAGAATAGTTGTCTACTGTAATAAATAAATAAAATAAAAAGCTTTTGGGCAGTTGGACCCTACAAGTAGGACTAGACAAGGCACATGAAAGATTGTTTATTGTAATAAAGAATCAAGTAAAGCTTTTGGATGTTGGTGGTTTATTTATACCCTACCGCAGTAGGCAGCAGCGTCACCCCGAGCCCCATATACATAATTGTGTTTTAAGCAAGAATATGTGTTTATGACTTGAACCAAAATCTAATCATGGCACTAAGTTTTGGTCATTCTTCAACTTAAGTAATTGTACCAAACTTGAAAGTGTGAAGCCTGCAGGATTTGACCTTAAAATTGTGCCAAGTACGATAGAGATCCTGCAAATGCAACACTAGTGCTAAGTTGAGTCACAAACAACAAGTCATGCTAAGTTTTCAACAACATGTGCAACAATCCTAAATTTCCCTCCAATTATCTAACCTGACAAACTATTCAATTTGCATTTACACACCATCAACGTCATGCGTATCCACGTACTTGGTAATATCACTATTCACGCCTACTTTTTCAAACCTATTCTATTGCTGATGATGAAAATGTACACTAAAGAGACTTAGACTCAGGGCTGTATGAACATTCTCATTTGAGTGCAAAGATCAGCGAACACATATATTTATTGGAAGGACTACATTGTAGTTTAAACAATTATAAGCTAAGCAAATCTCATGTAAAAATAATATGCTCCTTAGGACATAAGTCGCAATAACTATATAGTACAAGAACGCTTTTTAGTGTCCTCTTCTATGACTCTTTTTCTTTGAAACCAACAACTCTTAAAGTATCCATATTCATAGAACGAGCAATTAAAACCACGAATTCAGTACATCAGCAATCCCTAGATTTCAAAGTACCCATCTAATTAGAATCACCACAGAACAAGATTAGGGAACCAACCTTTCGCAGTTCAACAAGTTCCACCCCCAGACCAACCTCTGACACAGCCTTCCTAATATCGTCCTCCCCCAGCTTCATAAAGGAAACAGAAGGAAATTCATTTAATTCAAACTAGAAAGCAGAAAGGTACATAGCATCATTTCAAACTGGTCCTGCCAAACATCATATTAACCAAACTAATTATGCATTCCTTAGATTTTGGACGGAGCATACAATATTCCTTTTCAGTGGCATTCAACAAGATAGCTTTGAGATAAGGCATAACAAACATCGTAATATTATTGCAATTGCTACTACAGATGCACGTCTAAAAATAAAAGAAAACTACAATGGTGAAACAGGACAGTGAAGTTTTTTGATATCTACTTTAAAATATCATCTGAACTGAAGAAGCTAAGTTTACTTACTACCCACAGCTCATCATCACAACCTTTCTAGATTCTACTTCCTCAAAAAGCTATCCAGATAACCAAAAATAACAACAACCTCAACAAAGTCTAAAAACAAGAACAATAGTAATTTGGGAATTTTAGATGTACACTACAACTGTCAGGTTCCATTCGGGATTTAGTTCTACTTCACATTTTGAATAAAGTTAAATTTTAAATTAAAATTGAAACATAAAGTTCAAGTAGATATCCACTAAAAGCTCTAATTGAGCATCCATGATGCATGCTAGCAAAAGGCAAAGTTGGCTCTTAACTGCACATTGCCCAATTTGCCTAACTTGCTGATCAAATTCCGCAATCCACATATATAACCCAAAGACACTTTAACAAAGCAATCTATATTCAAACACCTCAAGCTCATGGAATTGAACCCCTTAACATGAGCTTGAAATAACCACCAATGAACATATGAATCACAAAATCTTTAAACTAACTTCAAATTTCACAATAATTTCTCCAAAGATCAAATTGATCTCCGTAAACTAACTAATCTACTAAGTAAAGGTAAAAAACAACCAACCAAAATCAAAATCGAACATGCAAGTAAAAGTTAATCAAATCACATAAAGTAGAGACAGATTCGGAGTTTCAAGTGTATACCCGATCGATCTCTATAAACTAACTAATCTCACTCCATTTTAGATCAAGGCTCTGTGAGAAAAACGACATCGAAATCAAAATTAAAACCACTAAAACATAAACCCTAAATTCAAATCTCACTTAAATTTCGAATCATTGCGTATTTTAATCGTACCTAAATCGAGAGATGGAGAGATTGATAAATCGAGAGTGAGGTTTGGATCTATCTTCTTTGAATTAGAGTCTCGGAAAAATCCGGTGAGATTTGGTTTCTCGTCTCGAGAAATCGAGAGAGAGAGGGAGAGAGAGAGAGAGAGAGAAATGAGATTTGGATTTCCTTCCGTGTATTAGTCGAGAATGGCCAACTTGTTTTGATGTTGGACCCGTACAATAAGTTGGGCTTCCTTTTTATTTAAAAAATAGACCCATGTTAGATCACAAAGCGGTCGAAAGTGGTCAAGTGGTCATCCTAAAAATCACACTTTCTCCAAAGAATGAGATCCATGGGAAGGTGCTTTGATATAAGATCACAAACATCAAAATCCTTGTGATCATTAAGTTTTAGTTATAGAAAGATAACAAATCTTCGTAATATGTGATATATAGTATGTGATCTAAAGCATGTTTTGTTGTAGTGAATCCAAAGCAACTGAAAGATTGGGTTGATTCCGGGAATGGGAATAATTATCACATTCACATTCAGTTATAGGGTCACACCACTGAAAGACTGGGTTGAAAAACCGAAGCAAGTCTACGTTCAGTGTATATCGATAAAGAGTAGTAAAATTGTTGTCACACGACATGATAGTCTAACTACTCTGTATATCTCAGATGCTCAAACTCGTTTGCTGTTCTCATGTTCCAAAATGAATTTTTCGCAAAAACTCTATTTCTCCACCGATAGCTTCTTAGGCCGTTTATCCACAGGTGTAATTTTTAGCAGGAAAAACTTGAAAGCCATGGCTTATCCCGACAGTTCATGCTACAAATTCGATCTAGAGTCTAGATTCTCGAATTTTATGCTCCTTCAATTACCAGGACAGTGGACCTTCATACTACTGTGCACGACTCAGGCTCATACGTCAATTAATCACTTAAAAATATTGATAAAGGACAGTGGACCTTTATCAATTAATTACTTAAAAATATTCTTACCGATGAAAAAAAACAAAAATCACTTCAAAATATTGCCTCAGGGTTAATCAGTACTACTCGTGGGACATATGGTTTTGTTCTTGGCGCGAGAGCCCAGACGCATTATTAAGTACATTAACTGTATGTTATTTAGAGAATAAACAATTGGCCTATGCTTAAGTTGAAATGCAGATTAAAAAGAAAAAAAAAAAGTAGCAATCACATGGCCTAGAATTAATACTAGTTTCTTGAAACAAGTTGGCCTACTGAAATTTTTGTAAACATTTAACTGTCAGCTTAGTATGCCGAATAAAGGACAAGTCAACACTCACCAATTTCGCCTGTAGTAAGTGTAGTTTCTGTTTATGATGTTGTTCATCTTTTGCATTATTGATCTGAGATTTAGAGTGTATTGTGTTGTGTTCATTGGTGTCAATCTAGATGGCTGAAATTCTTGTTGGTGGTCCAAGAAAACTCTTAATGAACCTACTAGGCTTTGAGATTTATCTTGCTTGGGGTATCGAAAATGAAATGAAAAAGTTCCAAGTAACACTACTCAATATTCAAGTTGTAGTACATGATGGAGAAGCAGCCAGTTGGGAAAAGACAGTCAAGTTTTGGCTAAGAAACTCAAAGACACTGTCTATGATGCTGAAGACATAATGGATGATATTGCGTATAATACTAGCACAAAGGTCGAAAATGAATATTCAACATACCGCAAGCGAGACAAGGTAGCGAAATTTCTTTTCTTAGTTGATTCCACTTGCATTTCATTTCAAAATGGGTCAGAAAACTAAGAATCTTAAGTTAGACGTTGATCAAATTGCAGGGATAAGTAGCAGTATTACTTGTACTACAAGTAAAAATGGTTTAATAATTTTTTCTACTGTTAGCTCTCATTACCAACACTTCAAAGAAATCACTTCTGCCACAAGAATAGAAAAGCCTTGTAAATGCTCCATTGCATATACTGCTCGAAGTTGACTTTCATCAACTTTACCCAAGGGCCGGCCCTACAATTTAGCATGTTCCACGAAAGATTTCAAACAAACTAGTGTGGTCCGTTGGCTTACTTGGTTAATTTCAAGGTCATTCAGAAGTGGTGGAAGTTGAAGAACTATAAAATTTTTGGACTAATTTTTCCACCATTTAGAAAACATAATTGTCAGGATTAGGTAGATATTCTTGTTTTTGGGACTTTCAAAGGTGGAGAATTGATTTTTGTTAGAGAGAGAGCAAAAAGCGATTTGAGGAGAGCGAAAACCGTAGTTGACTCGCTAACTAGGCCCATTCAATATGTTTTTATGACTCTGACCCAATTATCCTTACTAAATACACCAATTAAGAACTAAAAGCTTCCCCCGAAACAGCTCCTCCCGCACCTGCCTATAACCCAGAGAAATGTTATTCACCATTGCAGTCACTTGTTTAAACATATGTATCAGTATATGCTGTGGCCATCAAAATCAAGAAAAAACAAATCAAAATATATCAATAAGAGTTGGAAAGGTATTTTAAAAACTTGAGACTACATTTATCATTACCTTGGAACTTGAAGATTTCAAATCTTGTTTTTTCTTTTTGGATCGATAGATTTCCATCATCTTTCTAAGTTATTATTTGAACTGAAATCACTTTGTTTAGTTTTTGTGTTTTGTGTTTTAATCTGTGAGAATTTTATTAGGTCAAACACTGATGCAAAAATAGTTCAGAAGTTCGAATAACAGTAGTTGTAACATACCCAAATAAAAAAATAAATGGAAAACAATCAAAAGAATAGTTAATGTTAAAGTGAATGATCGTTCTTGAATCTTGATACGAGAAAATATGCTTTTTTTTTAATCCCTATTTTATTTTTAAATTTTTTTTCTAAGGGAATAGGATGAATAAAAATGGTGGAAGAAAAAAAGATCATCACACAGATTTGCTTAAAAGAGAAACGATCTTAAAAAGGATTTGATTTTTTTAATCACCATCCTGGTTTCAGTGGTACTGTTGGAGTTATCTAGGATGGGGGTGATTAAATCCGTCGCTAGTGTAATTAGAAAGGTTAATATAGTCCGAATCAAAAACAAATATTGATTAGGTCCTAGTTAGCGAGTCAGTTACGGTTTTCGCTCTCCTCAAATCGCTTTTTGCTCTCCCTCTAACAAAAATCGGAGAATTTCCTAGAAATTGTGCTCGAGTTTTGGTCATCTGAATAAGTTCAAAATGACAGCGCAAGTTGAATTAATTAAGTAATTCTAGGCCATGTGATTGCAACTGTGAGCTTAATTCAACTGTAGTTTCTTACACAAGTTGGCTTGTTGGGGTAAAATATGTCGCATGCATGCACGGTAACTTAGAATGCAAACCGAGTATATCTGGACTGTAATCCGCTATTGTCTGGATTATATATTATTCAATAGTCACTTATGAGCTGGTGAGTAGTCAAGAGGAGAGGTATTTTTCTTTGGAATTTAGAAAACAAGGGGTTGGGTGGGTAAAGTCAAATTCGTCTAGATTTTGGTCTCTAAACTGTGATATTCTCATCAGTGTTGTTTACATTTCCCTTCATTTGTGGCAATCTAGATCTTCTATTTTTTTTCCAGGGGTAAGAGATGGCTGAAATTCTTGTGAGTGTTTTATGTGAAATCTTAATCGGGAAACTGGCAGTAATAGCTTCTGATGAGATTTATCCTGTTTGGGGTATCAGATATGAAATGGAAAAGCTCCGGAGGACGCTGACAAATATTCAAGCTGTATTACATGATGCAGAGAAGCAGCAAGTTGAGATAGAGAGGGTCAAGATTTGGCTGGAACA